>CM060953.1:97520700-97780700 GCA_030765055.1 Mantis religiosa
TGTGTCCAGGGCCTATGGAACTTAGGGCTACCCGACATTCGTTTAAGGATAAGGGAAAACCTCGGAAAAACAGTATATAGGTAACTCACCCTGAGCGAGATTCGAACTCGGGACCTCTTGAACGTCAGGCAGACACGTTAGCATCTACGCTACAAAGGCGGGCAGGAGAGAAAATCATGCGAATGTAACATAAGGCATTTATCTTTATTTTTTATTAACATGATAAAACACATCCCTGATTAATTATTAAAAGGAAATAATTCAACGTAGAATTTTTGGACCCCCTCCCGGAAATTAGCTTCTAAATACGATCAACTGAGCAACTGAATATCACTCATTCTGTATGAAGGAATGTATCCATGAAAATGCATAATTGTCTTAAATTTCTCTTCATGGCTTAACCGGCTCTTTCTCATATTCCATTTTACGTATAGGTGCTCCTGAAGCCCTTACTGAAATGAAATGTCACCGATGCATTGTTGTGCTGTCGCAACCAGCCGACGCCGGGCGTGTGGGATGGAGGGAAAGACACAGAAAGAGTTTCCAGAGCGCTCGGTCCATTGTTGCCGAGAAATTGCTCAGTAGGTCTACGGCTCTCTACAAGCAATAACTGGGAGGAATAAAGAACGCCAAAGTGTATAAGCGGCAGTTGAGTGATGGTTATTGCAACAATCGACGTGTGAAGTGTATCACAGTGACGTTTTTCATTTCAGTATTTGCAGCGGAGCACTGACTCGACCTTGAAGACAGGTGATTTTCAATTTCACGTCGTTTTACTCCGATAAAGTGTTCTACATTTCTGCAAACCAGACATTTGATTCTACGTAACCCTCGCAGTCACATTTGGTGTCAGGAGTGGGATAACGACGATGGAAGCCGCATTGACTAAGATCTTAGAAAAGAAGACAGAAATAAAGTCCGAAAAACCACGGAAATGAAAGCGGTGAATGACGACCGGGCTGCGAAGATGGAAGAAATGAAGACAGCAAACGACAACCTCGCTTCGACGAAACTGAAATGAAGGCTGCGAATGAGCTCCTCGCCACCAAATTTGTAGCGCAGTTGGCAGGCGTGAGAGTTGCAGTAACGGAACTGGGCAAGCGGATGCATCAAGTGGACAATCGCGTCGAAAAACTGGCGAACCGCCGTTACAACTTAGAGGGAAACGCCGACAGCAACACCAACTCCATGAATGCCATGGTGGAGGACATCGTCGTTAGAAGACTGAAAGATCTGAAGGCTGACACGCCGGGACGTGACACAACGCCTGCGCGAGTCAAACCACCGAAGTACGACGGCACATCAACTTTTGAAGTCTTCCACCGCCAATTCGACACAGTGGCCAAGCACAACAAGTGATCGCCTGAGGAAGAGACCGCACCGCTAATAGCCAGCCTCCAGCAACGGGCCCAGAGCTTCTGAACGTGATCCAGGCAGCGGGGGCGCTCAAGGACATCTGGGAAGCTCTGGAAAACCGGTTCGGAAACCAACGCTTGACTGCAGGCAACTGAAATCTAGGACGCAGCAACCAGGGGATTCGCTGCAGGAGTTCGCATTGGCAGTCATACAGATGACCAGCAAAGCCTTGGTCGACTTCCCACCCAGATTCGTATCCCATAAAGCTGCCTATTCCTTCGTCGACAGGGTACGAGACGCCGAGATACTTCAGCGCTTAATGTTTGGCAACCATAAGATCATCCACGAGGCGCTAATGGCAGCACAAAGGATGAAAGCGACCAAAGTGACGGCAACATCCATCTCAAAGAAAAAGAGTATCCGCTACAATGGAGCCCGAAGACCAGCCAGAAATGCCGACGAAGACCAAGTGGCGTGTCTTGGGGGTGTGGCCAGCCGGGACACCTGGAGAGAGATTGCCGAAACAAATAGTGCAGCCGCAGCACGGGCAGGAAGGTTATACGGCTCATTGGAGAACAAGTGATGCTCGGGTAGCCTGAAGAATGCCTTGGAATATGCAGGGTCATTCTGAGAGAAGACGTGGTTATCCCCACGATAAGCGAGGTGGTGGTGACTGCACGACTGGAAGGCCAGCGGGCGAAGAACCTAATGCTGGACAGGAGGACACTTGTGCACGGACTTTGTGGATCCAGGTCATTGTTGCCCTGCCGCGAGGTGGTGCCAGTCAGGCTGCTCAGCCCAACAGACACCGATCACGACATCCAGGCCGGGACGGAGTTGGGGACATGCGAGCCCATTGTCAGCATAACCCGAATCGAGAACACCCAGGAGACGGGGCCAACACAACACCTGAGTTCCGGCTGGAAGTTTTACATGAGAGCGCGGCCGACCACCTGAGCGCAGAACAACAAGAGAATGTTCGACAACTGCTGAGAGGATACCAGTGCGTCTTCAGCCAGGCAACAGCGACTAAGGCGTACGAACCTTGTGATCCACCGCATTGACAAAGAAGACACCCGGCCTATTCGGCAACCACACAGACGCGTTCCGCTGGCCAAACAAGCGATGGTACGGGACATGCTGGGGGCATGAGATCGGGAGTTATGATCGAGAATCTGGTGGGCCTTGGTGTTCCCCTGTAGTCCTGGTGAAGAAGAAGAACGGAGACCTACGCTTTACCGTGGACTACATGAAGCTGAATGCTGTCATCAGGAAGGACTGCTTCCCCTTGCCCCGGATTGACGACACCCTGGACATGATTGCTGATGCGCATTGGTCTCGACAATGTACCTGGAGTCGGGGTGCGGGAAGATGGATGTACACCCGAGAGACAAAGAAAAGACCGCATTCTCGACAGGCCAATAACTTTATCAGTTCACAGTTATGCCCTTTTCTCTGCAATGCACCAGCTACATTCCAACGCCTCATGGAGTCAGTAATGAGAGGATTGACTTATGACGTCTATCTGCTATACCTAGACATCATCGTCGTCGGCAAGACCTTCGAAGACCATTTCGAAACCTGAGCAAGGCGCTACAGAGACTGTAGGTGACCAATGTGAAGCTGAACTCGAAGAAGTGCCAGCTCCTCCGCAAGGAAGTCAACTATTTGGGCCACATAATCTTACCAACTGGAGTGAGCATAGGCCACGAGAAATTGGCCTCGGCCAACGGATAAGCAAGAATTGTGCAGTTTCCTTGGTCTGTGCAGTTATTATCACCGCTTCATAAAGGGCTTCTCCAACATCACCACGCCCCTAACCCACCTGACAGAATATCACCGACCTTATGTGTGAACGGAGGACGTCAAAGGCGCTTTCCAGCAGCTGATGCATTACTTTGTAGTGCCCCTATTTTGGTGTCTTCACTGTGGACACCGAGACCAGCGACCATTGTATTGGAGGTGTCCTATCCCAAGCTCAGGACGGCCACGAGTGGTTACGGCAGTGCCTGAGGACCAGTGGGATAGCGCAGGCCAAAGTAGGGAGAATTTAGGGGACGCCGACTTGGGGCCACTCTTAAGAGAAGTAGAGGCAGGGACAACACCAACCTGGGAAGACATCGCAGCTTGTATCGCTGCATACAAGTAATACTGGTCCCAATTGGACTCTTTGAAGGTCAAAGAGAGCTTGCTGTCCCGGGTATGCGAATCACCCGATGGGTTGGTACTTCACCGTAGTAAGATTCCGGAAGTCTTGCAGGAAGTGCACGCAGGTACTTCAGGAGGACACCTGGGAGCAAACAGAACGATCGACAAACTCTGGCAGCGCTACTACTAGCTGAGGCTCAGAGCAGACGCTGAGAGATGGTGCCGTCAATGGCACGTGTGTGTGGTGAATCGCGGCTCCCAGCCTGGGAGCCAGGTTCGCATGCAGCAGTACAACGTCGGAGCACCTTTCGAACACATCGCTGTCGGCATAATTGGACCATTCCCAGTGTGCGACCAAGACAACAGATACTGGATGGTGGCCGTGGACTACTTCACCAAGTGGCCGGAGATGTGTGCCATCCTGAACCAGGAGGCGAAGATCACCGACTGCCTCGTTAAGCAACTGCTCTGCCGTTTTGGAGTTGCTGTTAGAGCACTGGAAAAATTTGGGATGAACAAGACCCGTACAACACCTCTACATCCACAGTCGGACGGCGTGGTCGAGAGATACATCAAAACCCTAGAAGAATATCTAAAGAAGATCGTGGCCAGCCATCAGCGAGACGGGGACACCAAGGTGCCATTGTTCTTGCTAGCTTACTGCTCATCAACACACGACACTACTGTGCTTGCGTCACCAAGGTTATGTTCGGTGGAGAGCTACGCCTTCCTGGTGGCCTAGCCTTTGGGAGCTCCGGAAGCGAAGCAGCCAACAACGGGGTATGTGGGGAACCTCGTAGACCATCTGCATGACATGTATGAGATGAGCCATGCATCAGAACATCCAGATGGCAAGCGACTACATGAAGACCTGGTACGACAGGCAAGCCAGCTACCAAGGTTTCTAGTAAGGAAACCTGGCCTGTTTGTACCACCCTATGCGGACCATAGGACGCTGCCTAAATAATCAACAACCGTGGCAGAATGTAAAGAGAATCAACGATGTGGTCTAACTAATCCAGAAGGTGCCCCGAAGAAGGATGTTGGTGGTACACCTGGATCGTCTGGCTCGTTACGTTGGTGCTGTTCGGGACGACCAGCCTTGAGGAGGGGACAGTGTCAGCGATGGCATTCTTGTGCTGCTGTGACAAGCCGAAGCCGTGCGCGTGGGCAGGAGGGAAAGGGACAGAGAGAGTTTCCAGAGCGCTCGGTCTATTGTTGTTACCGAGAAAACTCTCTGTAGGTCTACGGCTTTCTAGAAACAATGACTTGGAGCTATAAATACTGACAAAGTGTAGAGGTGGCAGTTGTGCGATGGTTATTGTGACAGTGGATGTTTGAGGTGTATCGCAGTGATTTCTTTCAATTGTTTATGTGCGGTGGAGCACTGAGTCGACCTTGAAGGCAGCTAATTTTCAATTTCACGTCCTTTTACTGCAATAAAGGGTGTTCTAAATTTCTGAAAACCAGACTTCTGATGCTGCGTAACCCTCGCAGTCACAATATTTAAATGACGCACCTACAAGATGGACCTCTGTTTCCAGGCTGGTAAGCACAATACATTATTTCAGATGTTATTTAATAGTTTGTTAAAATAATGACTGAGCAGCCCGGGATGTCAACATGCATTCATCTTTATGCGATTTCTCTCGAGGACACGAATAAAATGTTTCTGGATTCTGTTCAGTAGAGTTTTGTGTTTTAAGATATTCTTTTTGAGACGTTATAGAAGAAGTGCATGCACATTTGTTACGGCACGGAAAAAGTAAAATAACTTATTACCACACTAAAAAATATGTGAATCACATAATTTGAAAGAAATGTGGTCAGAAACTATCAGCACTGCTAATGAAGCTAACGAAGAAAGACCTAGGAAGAGAAACTGTGGTGAAGATGACATCCTTTCTTAGCACTTAAATTTTTCTAAACTTAACAAATTTGTGGTACCCTGGGAACATTAATAACTCAGAATAAAGCAAAATTCCAATCACAGAAATAGTTGACATTTTTTTGAGATTACTCGAGTTTAAACATTTTGCGAGCTGCCATAAATATGTGTGTGTGTGTGTGTGTGTGTGTGTGTGTGTGTGTGTGTGTGTGTGTGTGTGTGTGTGTGTGTGTGTGTGTGTGAATGAATGAATGAAAAGAAATATTTACTTTGCTTTTACACTTATTGTCTTATAGCTTGTTTAAAACAAAATTTAGGTGCACTGTTCGTGAAGTTAATTCCTAATCAACATCTTATTGGCAGATCTGACAGGTCTAGCAATAGTCTAAATCACAATGCCAGCATACGCCACTGCTAATAAGTAATAACCGGTTATTAATTTCTCTTACTCCATTTGCCATTCATTTTCTAACGTGCACTGCCTGTTTCTAAAAATGTACATTAGTGAATTATCAAAACGTTCCCCCCAGAAGCCGGAAATATGATTAAAATGGAGTACATATCCAGGATCTGGACGTCTGGTAGATTCGAATAATTTCTCGAAATCGGGTGTTTATATTGGTCTGCAGCTATTTGTTGCAAACTGAAATTTGTTTCTTCTAAATGAAAATATGTTATCAATGTTCAAATTATCAGGAAATACTTTACCATTTTAAAAACACTAATTGAATATTTATTTAGCTGTGAAGAGTAATACTATGGCCCGGATTCACATTGGCTTATGATACGGTTTCTTGTTTTTTCATACCGACCACCTACAAGTGGCCGATAGGTCCTTCGCGGAATAATGTAATTAGAGTCACGTATAAACCGGATCGCAGTTAGGAAATATGATCTTGCTTAAGTTAATTTGGGAAAATCTACGCAACTTTCTTAACGTGGGAATGCTGAATCGGCTTACAAACGCCATTTTGGCTGGATTCATATTTAAATGCTGCTTAAACCAGCGGTGGCTGCAAGAGAGTATAGAGAGAGCAGTCACTGTAGTTAGAGTTCAGCTTAGAGTGTCGAAGAGAATCCGTATGGCTTTACAACCGTACACGATTACACATCATCAAGGTAAGCCCATATGGGTCTCTAAAATAATATTGTATCACCATTGCCTACCTATCGTAAGCTCCTCACTTTCCTCATGATGCTGAGTGGGCACCGTTCCTATACCCGGGACTTAAAATCCGCACCTCCAGGGGTGGGATTGATCCCGGGCCGCATTCCGTGACAGGGAGCCAAAGCATGACGCCTTAACCCACTACTTCACGACGCAGGACAAAATCATGCCCTACGATACTAAATTTGGGGTTGATGTATTGCTAAAATTGTATGCTTCGTACAATGTAGCAGAATAACAAAAAGGCGGCCAATGGTAATCTTTAACATGTGTTGAATATTGCAAGTATTAATTCTAGAGTTATCTTTCTTGGAAACCAAAACATATATTCATCAAGACAGGAATATTTGAAAGTGCTGTCCTTAGCTTTACTGTTGTAACAGCTACAAAGAACATCAACAGCATCAATCCTATCCATTGATTTGAAAGAGTTTCTAAAGAAATATAAACCTGAACAACCCACAGCAGATGAGTTGCTGAATGCACCAGAATCACCGAAAAGGAAACGACGTGAACCCTGCACTAAAAACAAAAAGAACAGCAAAACTAAGTATGCATGTGGGAAATTCATCGCTCCTCTCTGTTTGAGAAAACATGCCAAAATTATTTGCAATAACTGCTTAGTGGAGCAAAATAGATGATTTTTGTTGTTGTTGCAATTTAGGTCCTCTGACGTTTAGTCATATCGAACGATGAATGGAATGGGTGAAATGATGCTCAAATGAGCCCAGGGTCCATAGATCTTAGAGTTACGCGACATTTGTCTTTCAGGATAAGGGAAACCCCTGGATAAACCTTATCCAGGTAACTCACCTGACCGAGTTTCGAACTCGGGACCTCTTGAACGTGAGGCAGACATTCTACAGAGATGAAATAGTTGATCAGTTGATGACTCTAAGTAACTGAACCTTTCCAATGACAAGATGTATTTAAAAATAATGTTATTTTGTTTACGTATATTGTAATACAATATATACTCTATTCCTATTATATTTTAGCTGACGTATGATTATGATAATAAGAGTAATGCATTTTTAACCTTCATAAACTCCAAAATAGGCGAAAAAACATTAAAACAAGAAGAAATCAGGCATATAAGCTCATAAATATAGCACGGGCCTCCAAAGCGACCAACGGTGTTCTGCCAAGGCGCGTGCCTAACTGAGAGTTTAAATGAATGAAATTACTTCTCTGAAAATATCCAGGAACTGGGAATTTACCACCTCAGTATTGTTCTAGTTATTATGTAATACATTGGCTATCATGTGATTATCACAAAATAGAAAAGAGAAAGCCCACTTTCGAATCAGATGAAGCATCCATATGCGAACTGGCCGATGACAAGGTTTGCAAATATGAAAGAGACAAGCAATTAACCTGTATAGTAGTAGTAGTAGTAGTAGTAGTAGTAGTAGTAGTAGTAGTAGTAGTAGTAGTAGTAGTAGTAGTAGTAGTAGTAGTAGTAGTAGTAGTAGTAGTAGTAGTAGTAGTAGTAGTAGTAGTAGTAGTAGTAGTAGTAGTAGTAGTAGTAGTAGTAGTAGTAGTAGTAGTAGTAGTAGTAGTAGTAGTAGTAGTAGTAGTAGTAGTAGTAGTAGTAGTAGTAGTAGTAGTAGTAGTAGTAGTAGTAGTAGTAGTAGTAGTAGTAGTAGTAGTAGTAGTAGTAGTAGTAGTAGTAGTAGTAGTAGTAGTAGTAGTAGTAGTAGTAGTAGTAGTAGTAGTAGTAGTAGTAGTAGTAGTAGTAGTAGTAGTAGTAGTAGTAGTAGTAGTAGTAGTAGTAGTAGTAGTAGTAGTAGTAGTAGTAGTAGTAGTAGTAGTAGTAGTAGTAGTAGTAGTAGTAGTAGTAGTAGTAGTAGTAGTAGTAGTAGTAGTAGTAGTAGTAGTAGTAGTAGTAGTAGTAGTAGTAGTAGTAGTAGTAGTAGTAGTAGTAGTAGTAGTAGTAGTAGTAGTAGTAGTAGTAGTAGTAGTAGTAGTAGTAGTAGTAGTAGTAGTAGTAGTAGTAGTAGTAGTAGTAGTAGTAGTAGTAGTAGTAGTAGTAGTAGTAGTAGTAGTAGTAGTAGTAGTAGTAGTAGTAGTAGTAGTAGTAGTAGTAGTAGTAGTAGTAGTAGTAGTAGTAGTAGTAGTAGTAGTAGTAGTAGTAGTAGTAGTAGTAGTAGTAGTAGTAGTAGTAGTAGTAGTAGTAGTAGTAGTAGTAGTAGTAGTAGTAGTAGTAGTAGTAGTAGTAGTAGTAGTAGTAGTAGTAGTAGTAGTAGTAGTAGTAGTAGTAGTAGTAGTAGTAGTAGTAGTAGTAGTAGTAGTAGTAGTAGTAGTAGTAGTAGTAGTAGTAGTAGTAGTAGTAGTAGTAGTAGTAGTAGTAGTAGTAGTAGTAGTAGTAGTAGTAGTAGTAGTAGTAGTAGTAGTAGTAGTAGTAGTAGTAGTAGTAGTAGTAGTAGTAGTAGTAGTAGTAGTAGTAGTAGTAGTAGTAGTAGTAGTAGTAGTAGTAGTAGTAGTAGTAGTAGTAGTAGTAGTAGTAGTAGTAGTAGTAGTAGTAGTAGTAGTAGTAGTAGTAGTAGTAGTAGTAGTAGTAGTAGTAGTAGTAGTAGTAGTAGTAGTAGTAGTAGTAGTAGTAGTAGTAGTAGTAGTAGTAGTAGTAGTAGTAGTAGTAGTAGTAGTAGTAGTAGTAGTAGTAGTAGTAGTAGTAGTAGTAGTAGTAGTAGTAGTAGTAGTAGTAGTAGTAGTAGTAGTAGTAGTAGTAGTAGTAGTAGTAGTAGTAGTAGTAGTAGTAGTAGTAGTAGTAGTAGTAGTAGTAGTAGTAGTAGTAGTAGTAGTAGTAGTAGTAGTAGTAGTAGTAGTAGTAGTAGTAGTAGTAGTAGTAGTAGTAGTAGTAGTAGTAGTAGTAGTAGTAGTAGTAGTAGTAGTAGTAGTAGTAGTAGTAGTAGTAGTAGTAGTAGTAGTAGTAGTAGTAGTAGTAGTAGTAGTAGTAGTAGTAGTAGTAGTAGTAGTAGTAGTAGTAGTAGTAGTAGTAGTAGTAGTAGTAGTAGTAGTAGTAGTAGTAGTAGTAGTAGTAGTAGTAGTAGTAGTAGTAGTAGTAGTAGTAGTAGTAGTAGTAGTAGTAGTAGTAGTAGTAGTAGTAGTAGTAGTAGTAGTAGTAGTAGTAGTAGTAGTAGTAGTAGTAGTAGTAGTAGTAGTAGTAGTAGTAGTAGTAGTAGTAGTAGTAGTAGTAGTAGTAGTAGTAGTAGTAGTAGTAGTAGTAGTAGTAGTAGTAGTAGTAGTAGTAGTAGTAGTAGTAGTAGTAGTAGTAGTAGTAGTAGTAGTAGTAGTAGTAGTAGTAGTAGTAGTAGTAGTAGTAGTAGTAGTAGTAGTAGTAGTAGTAGTAGTAGTAGTAGTAGTAGTAGTAGTAGTAGTAGTAGTAGTAGTAGTAGTAGTAGTAGTAGTAGTAGTAGTAGTAGTAGTAGTAGTAGTAGTAGTAGTAGTAGTAGTAGTAGTAGTAGTAGTAGTAGTAGTAGTAGTAGTAGTAGTAGTAGTAGTAGTAGTAGTAGTAGTAGTAGTAGTAGTAGTAGTAGTAGTAGTAGTAGTAGTAGTAGTAGTAGTAGTAGTAGTAGTAGTAGTAGTAGTAGTAGTAGTAGTAGTAGTAGTAGTAGTAGTAGTAGTAGTAGTAGTAGTAGTAGTAGTAGTAGTAGTAGTAGTAGTAGTAGTAGTAGTAGTAGTAGTAGTAGTAGTAGTAGTAGTAGTAGTAGTAGTAGTAGTAGTAGTAGTAGTAGTAGTAGTAGTAGTAGTAGTAGTAGTAGTAGTAGTAGTAGTAGTAGTAGTAGTAGTAGTAGTAGTAGTAGTAGTAGTAGTAGTAGTAGTAGTAGTAGTAGTAGTAGTAGTAGTAGTAGTAGTAGTAGTAGTAGTAGTAGTAGTAGTAGTAGTAGTAGTAGTAGTAGTAGTAGTAGTAGTAGTAGTAGTAGTAGTAGTAGTAGTAGTAGTAGTAGTAGTAGTAGTAGTAGTAGTAGTAGTAGTAGTAGTAGTAGTAGTAGTAGTAGTAGTAGTAGTAGTAGTAGTAGTAGTAGTAGTAGTAGTAGTAGTAGTAGTAGTAGTAGTAGTAGTAGTAGTAGTAGTAGTAGTAGTAGTAGTAGTAGTAGTAGTAGTAGTAGTAGTAGTAGTAGTAGTAGTAGTAGTAGTAGTAGTAGTAGTAGTAGTAGTAGTAGTAGTAGTAGTAGTAGTAGTAGTAGTAGTAGTAGTAGTAGTAGTAGTAGTAGTAGTAGTAGTAGTAGTAGTAGTAGTAGTAGTAGTAGTAGTAGTAGTAGTAGTAGTAGTAGTAGTAGTAGTAGTAGTAGTAGTAGTAGTAGTAGTAGTAGTAGTAGTAGTAGTAGTAGTAGTAGTAGTAGTAGTAGTAGTAGTAGTAGTAGTAGTAGTAGTAGTAGTAGTAGTAGTAGTAGTAGTAGTAGTAGTAGTAGTAGTAGTAGTAGTAGTAGTAGTAGTAGTAGTAGTAGTAGTAGTAGTAGTAGTAGTAGTAGTAGTAGTAGTAGTAGTAGTAGTAGTAGTAGTAGTAGTAGTAGTAGTAGTAGTAGTAGTAGTAGTAGTAGTAGTAGTAGTAGTAGTAGTAGTAGTAGTAGTAGTAGTAGTAGTAGTAGTAGTAGTAGTAGTAGTAGTAGTAGTAGTAGTAGTAGTAGTAGTAGTAGTAGTAGTAGTAGTAGTAGTAGTAGTAGTAGTAGTAGTAGTAGTAGTAGTAGTAGTAGTAGTAGTAGTAGTAGTAGTAGTAGTAGTAGTAGTAGTAGTAGTAGTAGTAGTAGTAGTAGTAGTAGTAGTAGTAGTAGTAGTAGTAGTAGTAGTAGTAGTAGTAGTAGTAGTAGTAGTAGTAGTAGTAGTAGTAGTAGTAGTAGTAGTAGTAGTAGTAGTAGTAGTAGTAGTAGTAGTAGTAGTAGTAGTAGTAGTAGTAGTAGTAGTAGTAGTAGTAGTAGTAGTAGTAGTAGTAGTAGTAGTAGTAGTAGTAGTAGTAGTAGTAGTAGTAGTAGTAGTAGTAGTAGTAGTAGTAGTAGTAGTAGTAGTAGTAGTAGTAGTAGTAGTAGTAGTAGTAGTAGTAGTAGTAGTAGTAGTAGTAGTAGTAGTAGTAGTAGTAGTAGTAGTAGTAGTAGTAGTAGTAGTAGTAGTAGTAGTAGTAGTAGTAGTAGTAGTAGTAGTAGTAGTAGTAGTAGTAGTAGTAGTAGTAGTAGTAGTAGTAGTAGTAGTAGTAGTAGTAGTAGTAGTAGTAGTAGTAGTAGTAGTAGTAGTAGTAGTAGTAGTAGTAGTAGTAGTAGTAGTAGTAGTAGTAGTAGTAGTAGTAGTAGTAGTAGTAGTAGTAGTAGTAGTAGTAGTAGTAGTAGTAGTAGTAGTAGTAGTAGTAGTAGTAGTAGTAGTAGTAGTAGTAGTAGTAGTAGTAGTAGTAGTAGTAGTAGTAGTAGTAGTAGTAGTAGTAGTAGTAGTAGTAGTAGTAGTAGTAGTAGTAGTAGTAGTAGTAGTAGTAGTAGTAGTAGTAGTAGTAGTAGTAGTAGTAGTAGTAGTAGTAGTAGTAGTAGTAGTAGTAGTAGTAGTAGTAGTAGTAGTAGTAGTAGTAGTAGTAGTAGTAGTAGTAGTAGTAGTAGTAGTAGTAGTAGTAGTAGTAGTAGTAGTAGTAGTAGTAGTAGTAGTAGTAGTAGTAGTAGTAGTAGTAGTAGTAGTAGTAGTAGTAGTAGTAGTAGTAGTAGTAGTAGTAGTAGTAGTAGTAGTAGTAGTAGTAGTAGTAGTAGTAGTAGTAGTAGTAGTAGTAGTAGTAGTAGTAGTAGTAGTAGTAGTAGTAGTAGTAGTAGTAGTAGTAGTAGTAGTAGTAGTAGTAGTAGTAGTAGTAGTAGTAGTAGTAGTAGTAGTAGTAGTAGTAGTAGTAGTAGTAGTAGTAGTAGTAGTAGTAGTAGTAGTAGTAGTAGTAGTAGTAGTAGTAGTAGTAGTAGTAGTAGTAGTAGTAGTAGTAGTAGTAGTAGTAGTAGTAGTAGTAGTAGTAGTAGTAGTAGTAGTAGTAGTAGTAGTAGTAGTAGTAGTAGTAGTAGTAGTAGTAGTAGTAGTAGTAGTAGTAGTAGTAGTAGTAGTAGTAGTAGTAGTAGTAGTAGTAGTAGTAGTAGTAGTAGTAGTAGTAGTAGTAGTAGTAGTAGTAGTAGTAGTAGTAGTAGTAGTAGTAGTAGTAGTAGTAGTAGTAGTAGTAGTAGTAGTAGTAGTAGTAGTAGTAGTAGTAGTAGTAGTAGTAGTAGTAGTAGTAGTAGTAGTAGTAGTAGTAGTAGTAGTAGTAGTAGTAGTAGTAGTAGTAGTAGTAGTAGTAGTAGTAGTAGTAGTAGTAGTAGTAGTAGTAGTAGTAGTAGTAGTAGTAGTAGTAGTAGTAGTAGTAGTAGTAGTAGTAGTAGTAGTAGTAGTAGTAGTAGTAGTAGTAGTAGTAGTAGTAGTAGTAGTAGTAGTAGTAGTAGTAGTAGTAGTAGTAGTAGTAGTAGTAGTAGTAGTAGTAGTAGTAGTAGTAGTAGTAGTAGTAGTAGTAGTAGTAGTAGTAGTAGTAGTAGTAGTAGTAGTAGTAGTAGTAGTAGTAGTAGTAGTAGTAGTAGTAGTAGTAGTAGTAGTAGTAGTAGTAGTAGTAGTAGTAGTAGTAGTAGTAGTAGTAGTAGTAGTAGTAGTAGTAGTAGTAGTAGTAGTAGTAGTAGTAGTAGTAGTAGTAGTAGTAGTAGTAGTAGTAGTAGTAGTAGTAGTAGTAGTAGTAGTAGTAGTAGTAGTAGTAGTAGTAGTAGTAGTAGTAGTAGTAGTAGTAGTAGTAGTAGTAGTAGTAGTAGTAGTAGTAGTAGTAGTAGTAGTAGTAGTAGTAGTAGTAGTAGTAGTAGTAGTAGTAGTAGTAGTAGTAGTAGTAGTAGTAGTAGTAGTAGTAGTAGTAGTAGTAGTAGTAGTAGTAGTAGTAGTAGTAGTAGTAGTAGTAGTAGTAGTAGTAGTAGTAGTAGTAGTAGTAGTAGTAGTAGTAGTAGTAGTAGTAGTAGTAGTAGTAGTAGTAGTAGTAGTAGTAGTAGTAGTAGTAGTAGTAGTAGTAGTAGTAGTAGTAGTAGTAGTAGTAGTAGTAGTAGTAGTAGTAGTAGTAGTAGTAGTAGTAGTAGTAGTAGTAGTAGTAGTAGTAGTAGTAGTAGTAGTAGTAGTAGTAGTAGTAGTAGTAGTAGTAGTAGTAGTAGTAGTAGTAGTAGTAGTAGTAGTAGTAGTAGTAGTAGTAGTAGTAGTAGTAGTAGTAGTAGTAGTAGTAGTAGTAGTAGTAGTAGTAGTAGTAGTAGTAGTAGTAGTAGTAGTAGTAGTAGTAGTAGTAGTAGTAGTAGTAGTAGTAGTAGTAGTAGTAGTAGTAGTAGTAGTAGTAGTAGTAGTAGTAGTAGTAGTAGTAGTAGTAGTAGTAGTAGTAGTAGTAGTAGTAGTAGTAGTAGTAGTAGTAGTAGTAGTAGTAGTAGTAGTAGTAGTAGTAGTAGTAGTAGTAGTAGTAGTAGTAGTAGTAGTAGTAGTAGTAGTAGTAGTAGTAGTAGTAGTAGTAGTAGTAGTAGTAGTAGTAGTAGTAGTAGTAGTAGTAGTAGTAGTAGTAGTAGTAGTAGTAGCGGTAGTAGCGGTAGTAGCGGTAGTAGCGGTAGTAGTGGTAGTGGTAGTGGTAGTAGTGGTAGTAGCGGTAGTAGTGGTAGTGGTAGTGGTAGTAGTGGTAGTAGTGGTAGTAGTGGTAGTAGTGGTAGTAGTGGTAGTAGTGGTAGTAGTGGTAGTAGTGGTAGTAGTGGTAGTAGTGGTAGTAGTGGTAGTAGTGGTAGTAGTGGTAGTAGTGGTAGTAGTGGTAGTAGTAGTAGTTTTATTTTTTTTTTAGGCAGGGGAAAAATCTTCAAAAGACGCCAGGCTTGGCGAGTTGGATTCTTACCAACTAAAAAACCCCTGCTAGCCACAAGAGACTTCTTCCTGGGACCACCAATCTGTATTACTTCGGGAAGAAGGGCAATAAAGATGGTCAAACGTACTTGCGTACCAATGGAGGGTTTAGTTACACGCAGCGGCCTCGGCCGGCTTATTCTCGGCGGGGGTCCTGCTCCTTCGCCCTGAGGATACATGTAACCAGGTAGATAGCCTGGTCGATTCCATAGGCCTGATGAATAAAGCTGGATTGAATTTGGTCCTCCAAATGCTCCAATAAGTGATCCTGCTTCTCCGGTTGGTAGGACCAGCCTTGAGACCCACTGGCAGGCCGTAGAAAAGGACCGGGTACAAAAACCTCGAAATAGATGCTGCGATGATAACTCAAATTTTCTTCGTCGCTTACGTGCCAATTGCGGACGGTTCTCCCAAGATCCGGGCTGCAGATGGTCAGATCTATATATGATGAACCTCCATGGCGTTCAAACGTAGGTAGTGTGCCATCATTTAAAATAAGGAGGTCACGTTCACCAGCCCATTCGGCCAAAGCGCTGCCCTTCCTGTCTTCAATGGGGGAACCCCAACAATACGCCTTAGCGTTAAAATCACCACATATCAACAGACGACCAGGGTGTTGCTGGATGCTAGTGGTCAGCAAAGAGAGAAATTGGTCAAAGTCAGCAATAGTAGACGCCGGAGAAAGATAACATGAATAAACAACCAGATCGCCAGTGTCCATCCACACAAAACCATCCCCACCACCAGTGGCGCACACGTTAACAGAATCACTAGAGAGGTAAATGGCGGCATCAAGTCGACGATCCGTAAGCCAGCGCGAGCTGTAATTCGTCATAGCCTTATTAGGTTCCGCAACGATGGCAAAGCCTAAGCGCTCAGATGAACATTTATGCCGTAGGAGATCCATGGCCCGCCTGCTCCGATCAACATTAAGTTGTAGAAGTTTCATAGAACAGGATGCTGACGATCCGTTTTCTCCCTACGCTGCTGAATGAGGTCCCGATACTTGGGACATCGCATCGACTCCGCTTTGTGTCCCTCAATGTTACAAATGTAGCAGGACGGCGTGTAGGTACAATCCTTTCGATGATGATCACTCCGGCCACAGTTATGACAGAGTTCCGCTGCAGGCGAGAGTTTGCACTCCCTAGCTATATGGCCCAACCGGTGACAATTATAGCATCTGGGCAAACGGGTTGCTTCACGAACTCGCCATCTGTCCCAGCCATGCCCTATCCTGTGTTGCGCAAGCAGCCGCTGTGCCAAGATTTTATCAAGGGTGACGAAAGCGTATTTAACGCCATTGCTGTTAGGCTTCGGTGCCAAATTAACCTTGATTTCAGCCGAAGGTGTTCCAAGAGTAGTGGCAATCACCTCCTTCACTCCGGTTTCGTCCACAAGTTCATCGATATCAAGCAGCATCACAGTTTGGGTCACTGGCCGTAGATTGACCTTCGCCAACTCCGTCATCTTCAGGGTAAGTTTTTCCCGGAAGGCCTGCCGCTTGTTGATCTCGCGACCTTTGATTTTAAGATGCACAGAACCACCACCCGTTTTGGTAATGCGCTCCACGGTGATTCCATCCGTTTGAACAGCTGTTTTCATGTTCCGAAGCATGTCGGCATACGACGTTCCGGGTAGTGGCTCGAGAATGATAGTCTCTGTATTAGAAGTCCGCGCATGGGGAACAAAATCCGTCGTGCCAGATGCCGAAACAGAGCCGCTACGGGTGTTCAAAAGAGACTGCAATTGGATAGGTATAGACACAGAACGTCTGCGACACACATATTCAAACACCTTCCTAATAGTGCAGACGTCAGCATTGCGGGTGACATTACAGACGGTAGGGACCCTCCCTTTTCTCAGAGCAGTGTCCAGCACGCGTTCGAGAGAGCGCCGAAGAGCAGTCCGATCTAGCGGAGTATCACTCGCTGCATCCGTCACAACCAAATGTGTGAAAAGTTCTGTACTGGAAATGACGCTCTCGTCGTCGTTCAAGCAACCATGGCGGGCGACACTACACACAGATTGGCCTGGCGCTAACTGACGTTCATCCAGCATATGCGACAAACAAGGATTCTGAAGCAGAACATGCCGAAGTAGAGGGTCACTACGGTCTTCATCCAGAGGCATGATAAGAATGCGGTCCAAGGCTGGCTTAGCAGCGCTGTGTTGCTGCAAAGGGCAATGTTGATAGATTTCCTCAGGCCATTTAAGGGCAATGAGTTCCAGAAACTCCGCATCAGAGAGATCCCTCCGAAAGCCCGGCTCAATCTGCGCCTTGAGATGATCAGCAGCAAGTTGCTGAGGGCTAGAAGTTTGCGTGCCTACCTCGGCAACCGTTGGAGACGGAACGGAGGAACCCTTCCGGGAGACCGCCGCATGACTGGTTAATAACTCAGCAACAAAATCACTTGCGAGCGGCAAACGTTGGGAGTAGTCCATCAAACGACCAACAGCCTTTTTTATCTCCTTTTTTGTGTTGGGAATCTCCGCAACTGTCTGGGCAAGGGTATCCACCTCGGAAACAATTTTCCGAAAAAGTTCCTTTAACACACGATGTTCACTCTCCATGCGCCGCATAAAGGAAGTACAATCCCCCTCTTCCGGCACTTCATGGCTAGGAGATGAAGCCCGTTTGCGCTTACCGTCCCGAATATCAGGCTCCATGGCAGTGGCATCCCGACTAGAAGGGGATAGGGCTTGACGGGACAATATGGAAGGTCGAGAGGAACTAGCCGCACTTGAACTGTCCTCGAAATCCATACAGACACCAACCGATGAACTAATCAATTTCCCAGTAGCAGTGTCTAACGTCCCGGCCTGGGGCTCCACCGGAGACGTAGAGCAGTCGCTGGATGACGGTCGAGTGGGGCCTGCTCGCCCACCTCCAAACCCGACCGGTTCTGGGGATCCGACGCCCCTGTCCCGTAAGTTCGATTCATTAAGAAAACCTTCCATAGTTAAATATAAAAAAAGCCGTAGACATAGCCGGTCGGCACCACAAAGCAACCAGTGAAGAACGAAGAACGAAGAACAGATAGGAAAGCGGAAAAGAAGAATAGGAACTATAGGACAGAGTCCACACCCCAAGAATAGACGAAGGAAGGTGTGGACTAGCTCCGGAACCCGGGTGCGCCAAACCCGAACTCACAAGATGTGAGCCCCTGGGGGTTAGTAGTAGTAGTAGTAGTAGTAGTAGTAGTAGTAGCAGTAGCAGTAGTAGTAGTAGTAGTAGTAGTAGTAGTAGTAGTAGTAGTAGTAGTAGTAGTAGTAGTAGTAGTAGTAGTAGTAGTAGTAGTAGTTTTTTTTTAGGCAGGGGAAAAATCTTCAAAAGACGCCAGGCTTGGCGAGTTGGATTCTTACCAACTAAAAAACCCCTGCTAGCCACAAGAGACTTCTTCCTGGGACCACCAATCGGTATTACTTCGGGAAGAAGGGCAATAAAGATGGTCAAACGTACTTGCGTACCAATGGAGGGTTTAGTTACACGCAGCGGCCTCGGCCGGCTTATTCTCGGCGGTCGTCCTGCTCCTTCGCCCTGAGGATACATGTAACCAGGTAGATAGCCTGGTCGATTCCATAGGCCTGATGAATAAAGCTGGATTGAATTTGGTCCTCCAAATGCTCCAATAAGTGATCCTGCTTCTCCGGTTGGTAGGACCAGCCTTGAGACCCACTGGCAGGCCGTAGAAAAGGACCGGGTACAAAAACCTCGAAATAGATGCTGCGATGATAACTCAAATTTTCTTCGTCGCTTACGTGCCAATTGCGGACGGTTCTCCCAAGATCCGGGCTGCAGATGGTCAGATCTATATATGATGAACCTCCATGGCGTTCAAACGTAGGTAGTGTGCCATCATTTAAAATAAGGAGGTCACGTTCACCAGCCCATTCGGCCAAAGCGCTGCCCTTCCTGTCTTCAATGGGGGACCCCAACAATACGCCTTAGCGTTAAAATCACCACATATCAACAGACGACCAGGGTGTTGCTGGATGCTAGTGGTCAGCAAAGAGAGAAATTGGTCAAAGTCAGCAATAGTAGACGCCGGAGAAAGATAACATGAATAAACAACCAGATCGCCAGTGTCCATCCACACAAAACCATCCCCACCACCAGTGGCGCACACGTTAACAGAATCACTAGAGAGGTAAATGGCGGCATCAAGTCGACGATCCGTAAGCCAGCGCGAGCTGTAATTCGTCATAGCCTTATTAGGTTCCGCAACGATGGCAAAGCCTAAGCGCTCAGATGAACATTTATGCCGTAGGAGATCCATGGCCCGCCTGCTCCGATCAACATTAAGTTGTAGAAGTTTCATAGAACAGGATGCTGACGATCCGTTTTCTCCCTACGCTGCTGAATGAGGTCCCGATACTTGGGACATCGCATCGACTCCGCTTTGTGTCCCTCAATGTTACAAATGTAGCAGGACGGCGTGTAGGTACAATCCTTTCGATGATGATCACTCCGGCCACAGTTATGACAGAGTTCCGCTGCAGGCGAGAGTTTGCACTCCCTAGCTATATGGCCCAACCGGTGACAATTATAGCATCTGGGCAAACGGGTTGCTTCACGAACTCGCCATCTGTCCCAGCCATGCCCTATCCTGTGTTGCGCAAGCAGCCGCTGTGCCAAGATTTTATCAAGGGTGACGAAAGCGTATTTAACGCCATTGCTGTTAGGCTTCGGTGCCAAATTAACCTTGATTTCAGCCGAAGGTGTTCCAAGAGTAGTGGCAATCACCTCCTTCACTCCGGTTTCGTCCACAAGTTCATCGATATCAAGCAGCATCACAGTTTGGGTCACTGGCCGTAGATTGACCTTCGCCAACTCCGTCATCTTCAGGGTAAGTTGTTCCCGGAAGGCCTGCCGCTTGTTGATCTCGCGACCTTTGATTTTAAGATGCACAGAACCACCACCCGTTTTGGTAATGCGCTCCACGGTGATTCCATCCGTTTGAACAGCTGTTTTCATGTTCCGAAGCATGTCGGCATACGACGTTCCGGGTAGTGGCTCGAGAATGATAGTCTCTGTATTAGAAGTCCGCGCATGGGGAACAAAATCCGTCGTGCCAGATGCCGAAACAGAGCCGCTACGGGTGTTCAAAAGAGACTGCAATTGGATAGGTATAGACACAGAACGTCTGCGACACACATATTCAAACACCTTCCTAATAGTGCAGACGTCAGCATTGCGGGTGACATTACAGACGGTAGGGACCCTCCCTTTTCTCAGAGCAGTGTCCAGCACGCGTTCGAGAGAGCGCCGAAGAGCAGTCCGATCTAGCGGAGTATCACTCGCTGCATCCGTCACAACCAAATGTGTGAAAAGTTCTGTACTGGAAATGACGCTCTCGTCGTCGTTCAAGCAACCATGGCGGGCGACACTACACACAGATTGGCCTGGCGCTAACTGACGTTCATCCAGCATATGCGACAAACAAGGATTCTGAAGCAGAACATGCCGAAGTAGAGGGTCACTACGGTCTTCATCCAGAGGCATGATAAGAATGCGGTCCAAGGCTGGCTTAGCAGCGCTGTGTTGCTGCAAAGGGCAATGTTGATAGATTTCCTCAGGCCATTTAAGGGCAATGAGTTCCAGAAACTCCGCATCAGAGAGATCCCTCCGAAAGCCCGGCTCAATCTGCGCCTTGAGATGATCAGCAGCAAGTTGCTGAGGGCTAGAAGTTTGCGTGCCTACCTCGGCAACCGTTGGAGACGGAACGGAGGAACCCTTCCGGGAGACCGCCGCATGACTGGTTAATAACTCAGCAACAAAATCACTTGCGAGCGGCAAACGTTGGGAGTAGTCCATCAAACGACCAACAGCCTTTTTTATCTCCTTTTTTGTGTTGGGAATCTCCGCAACTGTCTGGGCAAGGGTATCCACCTCGGAAACAATTTTCCGAAAAAGTTCCTTTAACACACGATGTTCACTCTCCATGCGCCGCATAAAGGAAGTACAATCCCCCTCTTCCGGCACTTCATGGCTAGGAGATGAAGCCCGTTTGCGCTTACCGTCCCGAATATCAGGCTCCATGGCAGTGGCATCCCGACTAGAAGGGGATAGGGCTTGACGGGACAATATGGAAGGTCGAGAGGAACTAGCCGCACTTGAACTGTCCTCGAAATCCATACAGACACCAACCGATGAACTAATCAATTTCCCAGTAGCAGTGTCTAACGTCCCGGCCTGGGGCTCCACCGGAGACGTAGAGCAGTCGCTGGATGACGGTCGAGTGGGGCCTGCTCGCCCACCTCCAAACCCGACCGGTTCTGGGGATCCGACGCCCCTGTCCCGTAAGTTCGATTCATTAAGAAAACCTTCCATAGTTAAATATAAAAAAAGCCGTAGACATAGCCGGTCGGCACCACAAAGCAACCAGTGAAGAACGAAGAACGAAGAACAGATAGGAAAGCGGAAAAGAAGAATAGGAACTATAGGACAGAGTCCACACCCCAAGAATAGACGAAGGAAGGTGTGGACTAGCTCCGGAACCCGGGTGCGCCAAACCCGAACTCACAAGATGTGAGCCCCTGGGGGTTAGTAGTAGTAGTAGTAGTAGTAGTAGTAGTAGTAGTAGTAGTGGTAGTAGTAGTAGTAGTAGTAGTAGTAGTAGTAGTAGTAGTAGTAGTAGTAGTAGTAGTAGTAGTAGTAGTAGTAGTAGTAGTAGTAGTAGTAGTAGTAGTAGTAGTAGTAGTAGTAGTAGTAGTAGTAGTAGTAGTAGTAGTAGTAGTAGTAGTAGTAGTAGTAGTAGTAGTAGTAGTAGTAGTAGTAGTAGTAGTAGTAGTAGTAGTAGTAGTAGTAGTAGTAGTAGTAGTAGTAGTAGTAGTAGTAGTAGTAGTAGTAGTAGTAGTAGTAGTAGTAGTAGTAGTAGTAGTAGTAGTAGTAGTAGTAGTAGTAGTAGTAGTAGTAGTAGTAGTAGTAGTAGTAGTAGTAGTAGTAGTAGTAGTAGTAGTAGTAGTAGTAGTAGTAGTAGTAGTAGTAGTAGTAGTAGTAGTAGTAGTAGTAGTAGTAGTAGTAGTAGTAGTAGTAGTAGTAGTAGTAGTAGTAGTAGTAGTAGTAGTAGTAGTAGTAGTAGTAGTAGTAGTAGTAGTAGTAGTAGTAGTAGTAGTAGTAGTAGTAGTAGTAGTAGTAGTAGTAGTAGTAGTAGTAGTAGTAGTAGTAGTAGTAGTAGTAGTAGTAGTAGTAGTAGTAGTAGTAGTAGTAGTTTTTTTTTAGGCAGGGGAAAAATCTTCAAAAGACACCAGGCTTGGCGAGTTGGATTCTTACCAACTAAAAAACCTCTGCTAGCCACAAGAGACTTCTTCCTAGGACCACCAATCGGTATTACTTCGGGAAGAAGGGCAATAAAGCTGGTCAAACGTACTTGCGTACCAATGGAGAGTTTAGTTACACGCAGCGGCCTCGGCCGGCTTATTCTCGGCGGTCGTCCTGCTCCTTCGCCCTGAGGATACATGTAACCAGTTTAGCAATAGCGTTCCAGTTTTCCCTGGACTCCAGCATGATTGGTAGAATAGTTGCCAAAGTAACAACCTGACCTATGGTAGCATAGCACCGGTTACGGTGATCGATCCATTGAGTGCATTCCAGAAGCGTATGTTGCGGGGTGTCCGTTTGGGCGCAATAAGGGCAGAGGTCGGAGTCAACGAGCCCCATACGGTGCAGGTAGGATCGGAAGCGGCCATGGCCTGTCAGGAATTGTGTGATGTAGTACCCAACATCTCCATGCTGTCGAGAGAGCCAGGGAGTGATCTCCGGAATCAGCAGCTTGGTCCATTGTGCCTTTTGTGTTTCCTGATTCCATTCCTCCTGCCATCGTCGGATGGTATGGGCGCGAACCAAAAGCCGTTGTTCTGGCGTTCCAGTGCCATGAGCATAGGTGCGCTCCTGCACCAAGAGATGGGTGGGAATGATGCCGGCGAGAACTTGCAGAGCCTTCGTTGAGGTAGTCCGATAGGCACTACAGACACGCAGTGCAACTTTCCGCTGTACGCGTTCCAGCCAGGTGCGGTAGATGGCCTTATCCAGGCATGATTTCCAAGCCGGGGCACCATACAAAAGGATGGAGTGGACCACACTACCAAGGAGGGTCCTTGAGCTAGGTTTAGGACCACCGACATTGGGCATCAAACGTCCTAAGGCGGCAATGACCTTTTCGGCCTTGCGGGTCACGTACTGCAGATGGGCTCCAGGATACATATTGTCGCCAAATTGAAGGCCGGGATAACGTATGTGTCTCTGAGATCGGATGTCCAGACCACTAAGGTGAACTGTAATATCCCGTAGGGAGCGTTGCCCCTGCAGAATCACAAGTTCGGTCTTCTGTGTAGCCAACTGTAGCCCCTTTTGCAGCATCCACATTTCAAGGCGATGAACAGCCCATTCTATCCTCTCTTCCACTTCCGCCTGAGATCCTCCAGACACAAGGACAGCAAGATCATCAGCGTAGGCGATAGATTTTGATCCCGAAGGCAAAGGCACTCGGAGGACATCATCGTAGTAGATATTCCACAATGTGGGTCCCAGAATCGAACCCTGAGGCACCCCACAAGTCATATCCAATGTGGCAGCGTCGCCAACTAAAAGCCTGCGATTGTGGAAATAGCTGCAGAGAATTCGAAGCAGATAAGGTGAAATGCGACGGCGCCTGAGGTCCGCAACGATGCCAGTCCACTTCGCCGAGTTAAAGGCATTTTTGACGTCCAGCGTGACTAATACGACATAGCAAGGAGAAAGCGTCTGGGCCTCCATCACGAAAGATTGTACAGCCTGAATAGCATCCATGGTCGACAAGCCTTGCCGAAAACCAAACTGACGAGGAGATAGGCCCTCCCCGTCCTCAATTTCCAAGATTAAACGTCTGTTGAGGATGTGCTCCATAAGTTTGCCCAACACATTAAGCAGACAAATGGGACGGTAAGACGTACTCCCTCCAGGCGGACAGGGTTTTGCAAGGAGAATAAGCTTGCCAAGTTTCCAGGCACTAGGAAATTCACCGGAGGACAAAATTGAATTAAAAAAGTCCAGGAGAAGCTCCGGTTTCTCGACAGCAAGAAGTCGCACAACCTCCGGAGGAGCGCCATCGGGGCCACCGGCTTTGCCAGACTTGAGGCGGTGTCCTGCAGCGCGGATCTCAGCAACTGTACAGGTGGGAATAGTCGCAGTGTCTACAAGAAGCTCCGGCCAGATACGCCGAGCATGTGCAGGAAACAAAGTTCTGGCGATGTGAAGCTGTTCTTCATCACTAAGAGCCATAGGTGAGCGGAAGCCAAGTTTCCCAGTAACAATTTGGTAGCCCAGGCCCCACACATCAGAGTCAACCTCGGCACAAAGGGAGCTCCAGGCAGCACGTTTAGCCGTCGAGATGGCAACTTTAAGGGCTCTACGACGGTCCCGGTAGGCGCGTAATGCATTTTGTTTGTCAGAATCGGCGACATTACGTCTATTGATTCTGGTCAGATGGCGCTTTGCCTTATTACACTGTCGCCGCAAGTCAGCTATTTCAGCATTCCACCAGTAGGCACCTTTACGACCCCCGCGGGAGCGTTTCCGAGGTAAAACACAGGCACAGGCGTTGTAGATAGCCTGGTCGATTCCATAGGCCTGATGAATAAAGCTGGATTGAATTTGGTCCTCCAAATGCTCCAATAAGTGATCCTGCTTCTCCGGTTGGTAGGACCAGCCTTGAGACCCACTGGCAGGCCGTAGAAAAGGACCGGGTACAAAAACCTCGAAATAGATGCTGCGGTGATAACTCAAGTTTTCTTCGTCGCTTACGTGCCAATTGCGGACGGTTCTCCCAAGATCCGGGCTGCAGATGGTCAGATCTATATATGATGAACCTCCATGGCGTTCAAACGTAGGTAGTGTGCCATCATTTAAAATAAGGAGGTCACGTTCACCAGCCCATTCGGCCAAAGCGCTGCCCTTCCTGTCTTCAATGGGGGAACCCCAACAATACGCCTTAGCGTTAAAATCACCACCTATCAACAGACGCCCAGGGTGTTGCTGGATGCTAGTGGTCAGCAAAGAAAGAAATTGGTCAAAGTCAGCAATAGTAGACGCCGGAGAAAGATAACATGAATAAACAACCAGATCGCCAGTGTCCATCCACACAAAACCATCCCCACCACCAGTGGCGCACACGATAACAGAATCACTAGAGAGGTAAATGGCGGCATCAAGTCAACGATCCGTAAGCCAGCGCGAGCTGTAAGTCGTCATAGCCTTATTAGGTTCCGCAACGATGGCAAAGCCTAAGCGCTCAGATGAACATTTATGCCGTAGGAGATCCATGGCCCGCCTGCTCCGATCAACATTAAGTTGTAGAAGTTTCATAAAACAGGATGCTGACGATCCGTTTTCTCCCTACGCTGATGAATGAGGTCCCGATACTTGGGACATCGCATCGACTCCGCTTTGTGTCCCTCAATGTTACAAATGTAGCAGGACGGCGTGTAGGTACAATCCTTTCGATGATGATCACTCCGGCCACAGTTATGACAGAGTTCCGCTGCAGGCGAGAGTTTGCACTCCCTAGCTATATGGCCCAACCGGTGACAATTATAGCATCTGGGCAAACGGGTTGCTTCACGAACTCGCCATCTGTCCCAGCCATGCCCTATCCTGTGTTGCGCAAGCAGCCGCTGTGCCAAGATTTTATCAAGGGTGACGAAAGCGTATTTAACGCCATTGCTGTTAGGCTTCGGTGCCAAATTAACCTTGATTTCAGCCGAAGGTGTTCCAAGAGTAGTGGCAATCACCTCCTTCACTCCGGTTTCGTCCACAAGTTCATCGATATCAAGCAGCATCACAGTTTGGGTCACTGGCCGCAGATTGACCTTCGCCAACTCCGTCATCTTCAGGGTAAGTTGTTCCCGGAAGGCCTGCCGCTTGTTGATCTCGCGACCTTTGATTTTAAGATGCACAGAACCACCACCCGTTTTGGTAATGCGCTCCACGGTGATTCCATCCGTTTGAACAGCTGTTTTCATGTTCCGAAGCATGTCGGCATACGACGTTCCGGGTAGTGGCTCGAGAATGATAGTCTCTGTATTAGGAGTCCGCGCATGGGGAACAAAATCCGCCGTGCCAGATGCCGAAACAGAGCCGCTACGGGTGTTCAAAAGAGACTGCAATTGGATAGGTATAGACACAGAACGTCTGCGACACACATATTCAAACACCTTCCTAATAGTGCAGACGTCAGCATTGCGGGTGACATTACAGACGGTAGGGACCCTCCCTTTTCTCAGAGCAGTGTCCAGCACGCGTTCGAGAGAGCGCCGAAGAGCAGTCCGATCTAGCGGAGTATCACTCGCTGCATCCGTCACAACCAAATGTGTGAAAAGTTCTGTACTGGAAATGACGCTCTCGTCGTCGTTCAAGCAACCATGGCGGGCGACACTACACACAGATTGGCCGGGCGCTAACTGACGTTCATCCAGCATATGTGACAAACAAGGATTCTGAAGCAGAACATGCCGAAGTAGAGGGTCACTACGGTCCTCATCCAGAGGCATGATAAGAATGCGGTCCAAGGCTGGCTTAGCAGCGCTGTGTTGCTGCAAAGGGCAATGTTGATAGATTTCCTCAGGCCATTTAAGGGCAATGAGTTCCAGAAACTCCGCATCAGAGAGATCCCTCCGAAAGCCCGGCTCAATCTGCGCCTTGAGATGATCAGCAGCAAGTTGCTGAGGGCTAGAAGTTTGCGTGCCTACCTCGGCAACCGTTGGAGACGGAACGGAGGAACCCTTCCGGGAGACCGCCGCATGACTGGTTAATAACTCAGCAACAAAATCACTTGCGAGCGGCAAACGTTGGGAGTAGTCCATCAAACGACCAACAGCCTTTTTTATCTCCTTTTTTTGTGTTGGGAATCTCCGCAACTGTCCGGGCAAGGGTATCCACCTCGGAAACAATTTTCCGAAAAAGTTCCTTTAACACACGATGTTCACTCTCCATGCGCCGCATAAAGGAAGTACAATCCCCCTCTTCCGGCACTTCATGGCTAGGAGATGAAGCCCGTTTGCGCTTACCGTCCCGAATATCAGGCTCCATGGCAGTGGCATCCCGACTAGAAGGGGATAGGGGTTGACGGGACAATATGGAAGGTCGAGAGGAACTAGCCGCACTTGAACTGTCCTCGAAATCCATACAGACACCAACCGATGAACTAATCAATTTCCCAGTAGCAGTGTCTAACGTCCCGGCCTGGGGCTCCACCGGAGACGTAGAGCAGTCGCTGGATGACGGTCGAGTGGGGCCTGCTCGCCCACCTCCAAACCCGACCGGTTCTGGGGATCCGACGCCCCTGTCCCGTAAGTTCGATTCATTAAGAAAACCTTCCATAGTTAAATATAAGAAAGCCGTAGACATAGCCGGTCGGCACCACAAAGCAACCAGTGAAGAACGAAGAACGAAGAACAGATAGGAAAGCGGAAAAGAAGAATAGGAACTACAGGACAGAGTCCACACCCCAAGAATAGACGAAGGAAGGTGTGGACTAGCTCGGGAACCCGGGTGCGCCAAACCCGAACTCACAAGATGTGAGCCCCTGGGGGTTAGTAGTAGTAGTAGTAGCAGTAGTAGTAGCAGTAGCAGTAGCAGTAGCAGTAGCAGTAGCAGTAGCAGTAGTAGTAGTAGTAGTAGTAGTTTTATTCATCCGTTAAGTCAATACAATGACATTGGATACGTCAATAGAAATATTTAGAACAATACAAATAATATAAGTATAAAAATAAAAAATAAGTTGCATCAAGTGTAATTAATAAGATCTAAGCATGAACTCATGAATATATATATATATATATATATATATATATATATATATATATATATATATATATAGTTGCATGGCTCTACAACTACACAGCATTTAAAATGCATCACAAATATATACAATTATATGGCCAGCTACAGTGTATCTAGAAATCCACTTATATCATAATATGAATCACTTAATAAAATTTCTTTCAACGATAGCTTGAAACACCTCGTGGATTTTATGTTTTTTCAGATTGGCCGGTAGTTTATTATACAGAGTGACTGCTGAATATCTAACTCCTTTGGAATAAAGTGTAGTTCTATGTGTTATTGTTCTTAAGTCTGTGTTACCTCTGGTGTTATGATGACGTATTTGATTATTTGTGGTGAAATTTTCAAGGTTTTGTTTTGTACAACATAGCAAACAGTATATATACAGACTGGGCAGAGTCAAGATTTTCAACTCCTTAAAGAAGTTCCTGCAGGAGTCATATTTTTTTCCTGACATTAGGCATCTAACAATCCTTTTTTGTACTTTAAAAACCAAGTGACTGTCTTTACTATCCCCCCAAAACATAATGCCATACCTCATTAGACTTTCTGCATATGCAAAATATAAGGTTCTCGTGTCACTTGCATACAACTCATTTTTTATTACTCTTAATGAGAATTAGAATTTATTTAACTTTATTACTAGATATTTTGTGTGTGCTTCCCAGTCTAAATGCTGATCTATCCATACTCCCAGAAAATTTGCTTCTGTCTTATAAGAAACACATGCAGCATACAACTTGATGTCAGGTTTGCCAACATTTTTATTTTGTTTGTGGCGAAATGATATTGCTGAAGATTTGTTTGTATTAATAATCAATTTGTTTTCAGCAAACCAAGTTTCAATTTTACTGGTTATGTGTTTTGCATTTTCATTTCCCTTTCTTATAACATTTGTGTCGTCAGCAAACATAGTTACTCGAGTTGGATTTAAATAATTTGGGAAGTCGTTTATGAATATTAAAAAGAGGACGGGTCCTAGTATGGATCCCTGGGGAACTCCATATTTAAATTTTTTCATTTTTGAATAGTGATTACGTACGACATTCCGCTCATGGACATTTGTGATTTCCACCATTTGTTTCCGATTTTTTAAATATGATTGGAACCAATCCCATACTATTCCCCTTATCCCATAATAGTACAGCTTTTGTAACAGAATTTCATGATGAATCATGTCAAATGCCTTGGTTAGATCTATTAGTAAGCCTGTACAGTTATTATCATTGTCAATAGCCTCCAATATATGATCTGTAAACTCAAAAATTGCTGATGTTGTGGATTTTCCTTTACAGAACCCATTTTGTGCAGGGTTAACTACATTATGCTTCTCCAAAAACGAACTAAATCTTACTAGCATAGCTTTTTCTACAATTTTGGATAAGGCTGGTAAAATCGATATAGGCCTGCAGTTTTCGACTTTTTCTCTATCACCTTTTTTGAAAACTGGTTTTACTTTGGCAATTTTAAGTACATCTGGAAATTGTACGGCTTCAAAATATTTATTAATTAAATAACTTAGTACTTTATCCAAAACACTACTGCAGTATTTGAACACTGTTATAGGTACCTGATCATGTCCTTCACTTGTAAAGATCTCTCATAGACTGCAAAGAAATAACAAATTTTTGGTGTGCTTCATTGTTACACTAGATTATTCTCATATTTACTGGTTGCCAACATCTTATTACCACTCTTCGGATAAATAGTAATTCTCGTTATCCCACATCTGGCAACCCTGGTGACCAAAGGAAGAAAATGAAATTAGCAAATTAACAACAAAGAAAATGGCAGACTCAGAAGTGGCTTCGTCCAGCGCTGAGCCAACAGACAACCAAGAAAACGACAAACCCGAAGAGTTTGTTGAACCAGAGAAAAAGAAGCGAAAGTTATCTAAAACTTCCGATGGAAAATCCGATAAGCTAGAGCAAAGGCTCGGAGGAATTTTATGCTGTGCTGTGTGTCTGGATCTACCTAGAGCTGCTATTTATCAGGTATGCACAATAAGGTGCTGGAAATAATAAAAGGTTAAGATGTTAAATGGACAGCTGCACAGCACGGGAAACAGCCGTTTTGTTGCCATACATATTTGTAACAAATGTTTTTAGAAAAAATTGCGCTCTAGTGATAATTCAGATTGCCTTTAAGTTGAGTTGAAGAAAAATTGCCAACTATCGCAAATAAAAGTCTTACTAATTAGTTGAGCTATATGTGAGCAATTTTGCATTTGTCGTTCAAATACTATTATAGAGCTAAAATAAAATAGAAGTTTATTACGCAAATGACGTGTGTTCTGAACTACTTTAAATGTGCTTATTCGTTCGTTAGGGCCACCGTCAACAGAGTTCAGGGACATTGAATTAATTATACATTTATGGTACAGGTATCTTGACTACTAATGTACCCACTACCATTAGACACTGGTACATTTTTATCTTATGTATTAAAAAATGAAGTTGAACCACCGCTAATTCAGAATATGCATTATAATAGGTCCATAATAGTGTAGCATTTTACTGCTGCGTGCAATCTACCCTGTATATTGAAACCTTATCTGATGAATGTGACAAAGAATTCCTCTGTATGATATGGGAAGTGAATATATAAGAATATTTTAAACCTTTCTTGAAAATTTCATGTTAATTGAGATCTTTAGTAGACTCTGATATAATGGAAGGTAATCATACATTTTTATTACAGAATATTAACACCCCTTTTTGAAAGACGTGGTACTTTAGTTGTGCACAGCAAGTTTTGTTGTGAAGTTTAATTATCTGTAAGGTGAATGAATGTATTCACCAGCAAGATTAACATTTTTTGGAGTTTTTTAAATAAGGGCCTAGGTAGGTCCAACACCACAAATAATACATATGGCCCTTTTTTGTAATATAAATTCTTGCTTTGCACTGGATTACTGTTGAAGATAATTCTGTATTGCAACAGGGAATGAAAGTAGGCAAAATATGCTCTTAAGGCATTTTTGTTAAGCAAATGTTTTAAAATTTTTATTGTAAAGTAGGAAGAGCTGAACTTTGCTAGCATGACTTACTTTTTCCAACAGCTTATGTGTTTGGATCCAAAGAAATGTTGTATCAAGTACTTATAGTGTGATTGTTGTATCCAATTATTAATTCCCTTAGCTGCTTATGCTTTGTTTTAAATTGAATACACTTTGTTTTATCATTTATTATTGTTATTTGCTTCAAACCAAACGTTAGCTTTCAAATGCTTTATTGACAGAGTTTCTTAATTGCTGATGTGACTTTTTATATACGAGTACACTAATATTATCTGTACTTATACAGTCCTATTTTTCTTGATTTTTTAAATTAAAACTTTTATTTTCAGTCTTCAGTAAATGTAATAGCACCTCACAACTGCATCTGTTACAATAAAAAAATGAGGCAACAATTAATCTATGCTTGTATGTCAAATTTGAACACCAAACAGCATGTAGAACATATTTCGGCCACAGCTTCTTATCCACAGTAATGTCTTGCACCTGTTGCCATATAGTAGGCATTCTGAAATAAATAACATTTGGGATTTAGGATTTAGCTGTATTGTCTCCTTGGTAAGATTATTTGGCAAACCACCTATAAATACCTGTTAAAAACCAATGGCCATAGTGTAGATCTTTATGGGACACCTTTAGTAATAACACCTGCTTCCGAATTTTAAAGATTTATCCTGGTTTTCCAAATTCTATTTGTTATGGAAGATTGAACCAGTTTATAGAGACCCGTTTGAATACATAAAATTTTAACTTTTGCAGTAAGAAATTGTGATCTATGCTATATGCCTTAGTTAAATCATAAAATATTTCTAATGGTTGTTTTCTTATCCAAGGCTGTTACTAATTGAGAAGTTAGCATATATTTAGCATTTTCAGTTGATATTCTTCTCGTGAGGGTGGGTCTTGCTAGTCATATAATCCACAAATTTCCATGGTTGCATCAACTTGGTAATTACAAATCACAAATAAGCTGTAAAATAAATCAGGGAGAGCATGTTTATTCAGCTGGGACTGTATTTTCAGGTTTTCCTATCATAACTAGCAAATATGGAGGAGCTACATTAAAGTTAAATCTGGAACCATTCATTTCCATGTTCAAAGAATCATCATATCCATTACCTGCATTGTCCATTACATGCAATTAGAATCACAGAAAAACAGATCATATTTATAAGTCCTTGCTCTTTTGTTTTGGTGATGTGGCAATAAAATAGTCTCTAAATCCCTTCATTCACTCAAAGTTTGCCGATATACAGTTTGCGTGTATTAGAACATCAATTATTATTAATTGCTCTTATAAATGGATTCTTTCATTTTGTTTTAGTCACTTTGGGTGGCTCACTAGAGTAGATGCTGGATTATTGATCCCAGAGTTGCAGGTTCATACCTGGTGCAGACCAATGGCTAGCAAGTGTGCTTAAATGTGACAGCACCATGCAAGAAGATAGGTACTGAAATTTAAAATCTCCCATGCGATGAAATTCCAGCACTATGGTGGTGCTGATATAATCCTGGCAATGAAAGTTAATATATTTTGTTTTCTGCTGCTTTACCATGTTCTCGATTTTTTACTTCTTTTGAGTTTTCTAATACCTGATAAGTATGCAGTTCTGTATTATATTATTAGCATACCAAGTAGATATGAATAAACATTACAATTGGAAACTGAAACCTGAAATCTGAAAAACTGCTACAAAATTATAAACATTAAAAAATATCAACAAAATTAAAGGTTCAAGTCACATTTCATGTGCTTTGATAACTTTTGTGGGACTAAAGGGTCATTCCATGTTATAGAAAAGGCTACTAGAAATTACAGCATAATTTTGAAGATTATTGCATTTATTAACACTTTCAAAATTCTTTATCTTTTGAATATTATAAGGGTGTATCAGAAATACTTTTACAAACTTGGGGTATGGTTTCCTTTCACCACAAGAAAAAAAAAAGTGCATATGAACATATGTCCCATAAACTTTTGTTTTCTCATTATTCATATCTTAATGAAAGTGCATTCAACAGCTTTTGGGGTCCAACCTTTAATTTCTCATTTCACTTATTGACTCATTGTACTACATACTGTAGATCGCAAAGTGTTGCCATGCAGACTTGTTTACATTTGTTGTCTGTCTTCAATGCTTCAATTGTGTACATGTGGTGAGTTTACTGCACGTGCTTTGTTCAACCACGGCTGAATATTTATTTCGTTAATAAGCAGACATCGATTTTTACGTATGGTTGCACGAATAGTAATGGATGCAAGGCTGCATGCTCTCTCAGATAGTTTCTAGACTAAAACAACCAAGACATCAAATCTTTGTCTCTGTCATGTTATTGAGTCAGGAACCATTAACACCATGGACTATTGATTGAGAAAGAGCAAGAGTTGCTTGTACACCAGAATGCAAAGAACAATTTTTACAGTGTGTCAACAATCCAGGTATCAGTACAAGACAATTGGCTGTGCCATCTGACACATCTTACAGTGCAGTATAGAGGATACTTTACGAGCAGCTCCTGTATATATATATCATATTCAGCATGTGCAGGGCCTTTCGTCTGCTGATTATCCACCATGGGAGAACTTTGCTGATGGTTTGGAAAAGATGGAATTAGTAATTTCCGCAAATTACACTTATTGGCAGATTGTAACCCTTATCCTGTACTTCAGGCTAGACAACAGTTTGGACAACAACAGTTTGCCCTGTAATTGTGGGTCATTGTCTGGTAGGACCACAATTCTACCAGCACGTCTTACAGATACTGTCTACAGGGATTTTATTCAGAACACTTTTGCAGACTCATTCTAACTGCATTGGTGAGATATTTATACTATGCATATTTTAAAATATTGTGCACGCATTGGTAGGTTTTCTAGCTAAAGGCCTCCAATAGCTAACCGGACAGACGTCTTCTTTTGTACGTGACTGATGTACAGTTACTTTCACTCATTACTTGCATATGGAATAACTTAATGGGGAAACGCAAAGGGCTCTGACAGACTTTTCCGAATTCAAGAGAAAATCATACGCATAATGACACATTCGAGTTATAGAGCATCATGCAGACCACTTTTTAAAATATAAAGAATTTTGACGCAACCTTGCCTCTATATGTATAATCTAGTTCTATATGTGCACAGTAATTATAACAGTTTTCTAAAAAAAATCAACATCATCATGGTCATAACACAAGAGGAAAAAGGGATATAACATACCCTAGTCATAGGTTAGCACTGCTCGAGAAAAGTCCACAATATATCAGGATTAAAGTATATAATAAATTGCCACAAGCAGTAAGGGAAATCCAAAACCAAAATCTTTTTAAGAAAACAGTCAAAAGTTTATTCACCAACAAAGCATACTATTCAATTCAGGAATACATGGATGATGCATTGTGATCTCAATTGTATCTTAGTGTCTGTTCAACTTTAGGAAAACTATATACTCTAGATATTGTACATAATTAATATTCTCGTGCTTTATTATACTTTGTAACATATTGTATTGTAAATATTGTAGACTTATTTCTGATCTTTAAGTTTAGGTTTAATATTTTGACGAGTCATCAATTTACGAGCACCTGCTCAACTGTGTAAGTGTAATGTGACGAATAAAGTATTGTATTGTATGTCACCTGGTAGAGACATGAGAAAAGTCACTCTTGAACCACATCACATACTTATTAGCTTTGACATACAATTGCTTTTCACTAAGATACCAATCAAGGATGCTCTCGTTATAATCCAAGAAAAGATAAAACTCCACCAGCTGCCAGAAGAGTGGACGGATCTAGTACAACACTGCCTCCAAAATAACTTCATCAGCTTTAAAGACAAAATATACCAATAAACAGAAGACAGTGCCATGGGTTCGCCGTTATCACCAGTAGTAGTCAACCTCTTCCTTGAAGCCTTTGAAGCTTTTGAAGCCTCCGCAATCAACACAGTAGATTTAAAACCGGCCCTCTGGCTCAGACACATTGAAGACACATTTGTAATCTGGCCACATGGAAGAGACAAGATCTTGGATTTCCTGAATCACTTGAACAGCTTGCACCCTAACATCCAGTTCACCATGGAACTGGAAGAAAGCAGCAAACTACCCTTCCTGGATGTGCTAGTAGAAAGAGAGGGAACGAAACTGAAGTTCTCAGTATACTGTAAACACACACACACACACACACACACAGACAGATACCTAGATGCCACATCTCATCACCCGCCATCTATTAAACGAGCAGTAGCCAACACACTCTTACACAGGGCCATCTGTATGTGTGATCCAGAGAAACTACCTGGTGAATTAAACCATTTAAAACAAGTTTTGGAAGCCAATGGATATCCTGAAATCTATATGATACACCTACAAAAGAACAAGACACAAAAAGAAACCAAAACCAAGACCACAGCATGGCTACCTTATCTAAAAGAAACGACTGAGAAAATAACAAAACTACTTAAGAAACACAGCATCCAAACTAGATATCAGTCCACCAGAAAACTAAGTTCATTCATGCGACCGGTTAAAGATAAATGAGAACCGTTGAATAATGTGGGAATTTATAAAATCGAGTGTGACTGTGGTGCATCATATGTGGGACATACGGGCAGGTCAGTGAAGGTCAGACGACAAGAGCACATAAGAAGTCAAAAACTAAATCAACCTGAAAAATCAGCATTTACAGAACACGCCATAAACACAGGACACCATATAGATTTTGATCAAGTAAAATTACTAGCCAAATGTAATAACTATAGACAAAGAATGATTAGAGAAAGCATTGAAATATTTAAAACACATAATAGCTTAAATAGAGACAACGGCAGATCTCTGCACACTGTCTGGCAGACACTGATAAGTGCACGTGGATTGAGCTCAGCATCAGCCAATAGGAGCAAAGTAGGCGGTCTGACCACCAGTACCTCCGAGGCATAAATAAGCGTGCATTGTCTCCACCGGCACAGTTGCTGTGGAGCTGTCAAGGAAGAGTCCTGAAGAAGCCCTACATAGTTGGGACGAAACGACCAGAGAAACAACCAAGACGCCGTCCTACCTGGAAGACCTAGTTATAATAGGTAAAACAAATGAAGAAAATTAGGAAATCTACAGAACTGAAACTGATATTGTAAAAACTAGTGACAATTACTACAGAAGAAATGAAGATGGCTTTCAACTTCATATAGAAGCTGAGAAATATGCCAGGACAAACAATGGAGCTGCTGTGGTATTTAAAACACGTGGAGAGGAAACGGTAGTGATGCTACATATGGTGATAGAAATACTAAACAAGGACCTTAAAAAAGCTCCTGAAGAAGTAAAGCAGTTAAGACTAGAAAACAGGAACTTCAAATAAATATTCAGTTATTACAGGAGGATAAATTGTCAAAGTATAAACTTGAAAGAAGCGTAGGAACAGTAAAGCACAAATTAGCACAAAAGTGAATTGAGAAGATATTGACACATTGCTTCACTCACACTGTTTATTCACAGGATATGTTTCAAGAGCTTTGCTCTTATCAGCTGGTACTCGATTCAGAATCGAGTAGAGAAGAATTGAGTAACAGCTGATGATAAGAGCAAAAGCTCTTGAAACATGTCCTGTGAATAAACAGTGTGAGTGAAGCAATGTGTCAATATCTTCTCGATTCACTTTTGTGCTAGGATAAATTGTACTCCACAGAAGCAAAAAGGATGCCAAACACCAAGCGTGTAAGTATGCAAAGCATTGCAACATCAAAATGCTTCGAGATATTAAACAGTTAAAAAGATGAAGTCAAACAGAAGCTAAAAGTGGTACTGAGATGCAAAGACTTCACAAATCAAGATACCAGATAATAAATGAACAAAGAAAAAAAGACAAATCCATACCAAAAGGAAAGAACGAGAAGAAGAAAGAAGATGAAAATGCTGCTCAAAGCGTAAAGATGCTAAAGAAGATGCTGCAAAAGGGAACAAATCATTTGTGCATGGTGAACATGTAAATCGACAAAGTCGAGAAAAGAAGAAATGGCTCGTCCTACCCTTAACAGTGCTATGAGTGATAAAAGTGTACTTGTGATTGGTGACTCAATGATTACGAATGTAATTGTGAAAAATGGTGAAAAGAGAGTGTTTGGAGGCATAAAAGCTGCCCAGTTATCCTCTAAAGTGAAAACCAGTGCAAATATGAAAGTTTACCGGAAGACGCAGAAGTGATAGTGCTACACGTTGACTTAAGAGGAGCAAAGAGGCCTGAGGAAGTTATGAGTGATGTATACAGCACTATAAGGTCTGCAAAGGAAAGGTATCCAAAAGCAGTAATTGCAGTAAATAGTATAATTAAAAGACGAGATGTATGTCAGAACTTTATTCAGAATGTAAATGAAAACATTAGATGGGCATGTGAATCCCTTAAAGGTTATATGTAGATGTGGACAAATACCTGGACTGGTCTTGTTTGGGTAGGGATGGACTGAACTTAAATCGCAGGTTAGGTGAAGTTACAAACGATACTGTTGGTATAAAAATTAATATAAAAATTATTTGTGGTTGGTTTATTGACACTCGTCACTTACTTTTTCATATATTTATGAGAGACTAGTTTCAAAGGCCCTGGCCTCCATTTTCAATCTCTTCCCAACTGGCAACTGTTATCTGCTCTCTCTGGTGGTGGAACTATGAACTTTTTTGTCAAATTATCTGCTGGCGGGATTTCAAAGTTCATTACGCGATCCTTATTTTTCCAGATGAATATGTTCTCCCATGTTGTCAATCTATTTTGGTTTATCACTCCTTTTAATAATTTTGGATTTGGATCAATGTCATGGTTTTCATTCCAAAAATGAAATGCTACTGCTGACTTGTCTTCTTGTTTCAATCTGATGTTTCTAAAGTGTTCTTTGACTCTGGTTTTTAAATTTCTTTTTGTTTGACCTATGTAGCATTTTTCACAATTCTTGCAATTTATTTGGTATATTCCAGATTTGTTACCTGAAGGAATTTCATCTTTTGTTTTTGAATTTAGTAATTTTAAAATTGAGTATCTATTAGTAGGTGCCAAGATGATATTTTGTTCCTTGAATATCTTTTTAAATTTATTAAATGTTTTTGGATGATATGTGAATGAACTGAATATGCTGTTGCTTTCTTTTTCTTTAATAAATGTGGTTGTTTCCTTAATGGTTTTCTTTAGTTTAGATTTTCTAATTTTCTTCAACACCAAACTTTTGTTGTATCCGTTTTCTTCTGCTATGTGTATTATTGCTTTTTGTTCCTTGAAATATTCTTCTTTTTCCATGGGTATGTTGACTAGTCTGTGTGTAAGGCTGTTTATTATTGCATGTTTGTGTGTAATTGGGTTGTGGCTATTATTTTTTATATAATTTTCTGAATGTGTTGGCTTCCTGTAAATTCCAAATTTTATTTTTGTATCATTCCTGATGATATTTAGATCCAAGAAAGGTAGTTGTCCATTGATTTCCTTTTCTATTGTGAATTTGATAGTCCTTTCTTGCAGATTGAGTAATTTTAATGCATCATCTAAATGTTTACTTGGTACAATTGCAAAGATATCGTCAACATATCTATACCAAACCTTGAAGATCAATGGGAAGGACTTTTTAATTTGTGTTTCAAATGCACTCATAAATAAGTTAGCCAAAAAAGGTGAAAGTGGATTGCCCATTGATAGTCCTGATTTCTGCTTGTAGTGTTTTCCATTAAAGCTAAAGAAGTTTTGTTCAATGCATATTTTTGTTAGCGAAATATATTTTTCTGCTTCTATTGCTTCCATATCAATTGTAGCTAGCCATTTTTTTAACACAGTCTGCAATTTTTCTGTTGGTATGCTTGGAAATAAAGATGTGACATCAAATGAAACCAGTCTGTCATTTTTGTCCAAATTTATATCTTTGATTTTTTCTACTAAATCTAAAGAGTTTCTTAAATTTGCACTTTCAAATTTTGGAAAACTATTAAATTTACTTAGTAACCATTTGGCCAAATTATATGTGGGGGCATTTATGCTACTAGTAATAGGTCTCATGCCTTTCCCTGTTTTATGAATTTTTGGCAGCCCATATACTCTTGGTAATGTTGGATTATCTACTTTAATTTTGTGCAATTCTTTTTTGTTGATTATTTTGCTCTCTTTTAGCGTTTTATTTGTGGTTTCAATGCAGTACTTTAATGGATTAGTTTCTACTTTTTGGTAATTACTGTCTTCTAACAAATCTTCCATCCTCTTTGTGTATTCTTCTTTTTCCAGAATTACTAGTTTATTTCCCTTGTCTGCTTTAGTATAAATAACCGGTTTTAAGAGCTTTTATGATTTGGTTACTAAAATTCTTTTTCTTTTCATTTTTAATCTCTTCTACTATTTTGGAGCATTTGTTTTTTACTGTGTTTTTACTTTCTTCATTAAGTGTTTGTGTAGCAATTTGGATGTCAGCAATGTAATCTTCAATTTGGTTGGAATAATCTACACATGTCTTTAAACCTAGATTCAGCATATTCAGTTCTGTTTTTGTAAAATTTTGGTTTGATAGGTTTACCACATTGTTTAGATGATCTTTTAGGTTATGTTTGTCTTTTTGATTTATCTTTTTAAAAGTGCCTGCTTTCTGGCATAAATTTTTTAATTTATTCTGTTGGTATCGTAACACAATACAGTGTGCAGGGAAACCAACCTTAGCAGCAGTAGGTGACTTGGGAAAAAAAAAAGCAGTATTAAGAAACTCAAACACAAAAGAATTCATACAGAACTGTAAACTAGAGCAGCTAACACACAATCATAAACACAGTAAATAACCAGTTAAATTCACATAATTGTAAGTTAAACAGTCTCATTGTTCAGAGTGAACTAAGTAGTACAGTAATACCTTCCCAAACAAGTAGCATAGCAAAGGGAAATAAAAATTCTACTCATAAACAAGAAAATAATTTACCAGGACCTCAAATTGTTTCACTTAAATATTTAAGTGATCAAAGATAGATCAAAGATAGATCAAAGCAAACGGTTTTATCACACATCTTACATGAGCTAAATGCTGATATTTGTGTAATAACTGAACATGGTATGAGTAAAGATGAGATTTGTAAATTATAAAACTATAAAATAGCTGGAACATATTTCAGGAATTAATATTTGTAAAAAACGAAATTATAATATCCCAAATAAATTTGGAACGTTACTCTGTTGAGAAACTACAAGGTATGTCCAGAAAATAAGTTCTGTTTGGTAATAGAATTAAATTGTGTGCAGATACAGAAAAATTATTTATTGCACAGAATTCTATAACTCTTAAACTACTTTTCCACATAACTACCGAAATTTTGCAGGCATTTGTCATAGTGAGGCACAAGTTTTTGTGTGCCTTCTTCATAGAAGTTTGCCGCCTGTGTCTTCAACCAATTGGAAACATTTTCTTTCAGCTCTTCGTCATTATTGAAGATTTCAGATGCAAAAACAGATGAAAGTCACTAGGAGAGAGGTCAGGGCTGTACGGGGGGTGGTCAAACATGTCCCAGCCAAATCCCTGTAGGATGCTTTTCGTCGCATTTGCAGTGTGAGGTCGTGCATCCTCGTGAAGAAACACAACACCTTTTGACAGCATTCTAATTTCAATTGGGTTTCACTTTCCTAGCATTCAGAAAACGAATCACAGATCTGATTTCACAAGCGGTGGGATTTTCAATCACCACCGACATTTTAAACAAGCACAACAAAGCATATGTGGCTGACAGCGATCTCACAATGGAGCACATTTCTTCTCTTTGATACAGAGCGTCTTCCGCACATGTGCGGAACTGCAATTGCAGCGCTGCAGCGGAGATAAATTGAAACAGAACTTACTTTCTGGATTCCTCTTGTATTTGAGGTAGCAGGAATAAAAATATCATAATGTCAGGGAAATACAATAATTTTTGGTCTCTATAGATCGCCCTCCACTTCACCAATAGAGCTCTTTTTAAAACTTGAAATATTGCTTCAAAAGTATGCAAATAAAGCTACTGACATTATTCTTGCTGGTGATTTTAACATAAATGTTGATAGTACAGTTGCCATTTATAAAAAATTAATTAAAATATATAATATGTATAATATTAATGACTTAATTTTAGAACCAACTGGTGCTACTGAAAGCACATCTTCAATTATTGATCATGTCTCCCCTAATATTCAAATATCCTCTGCATCTATAATCAATACTCATATCTCTGATCACTATGCACAACTAGTATATTTCAAAGCTACACAGTATGAAGTTGAGGGCAAAGAAATTTAAATAATCCGCTGTATAAATGATGAAAATATTTGAAATTTGGTAAACATGTTAACCACTGAAAGCTTGGATTCTATTGAGAGATTTTCATGTAAATAGCAATATATATTTACAGTATATTCAAACATTATTTTGACATTGCTTGTCCATTGAAACAAATAACTACCAGTGGTATAAAAAGGAAAGGATAAAATTGCCTACAGAACTAGTAAAGCAAAAAGAAAATGAAAGATTTATATGCCCCCTGTAAAAATACATCTCTACCATGTTACAAAAATAAGTATAAGAAAGCAAAAACTATATATCTAAAAAATGTAAATAGTTTAAAAGTGAAAACATACAGGGAAAAAATGGAGCAATAAAAAATATTTCAAAATCTGCTTGGAGTATAGTAAATAAAGCAAGGAAAAATAAACAGCTGCATAGAAATATGAAATTAAACATCCTGGGGGAGTTGGTAGAAGACCCTAAAATAATAAGTGAAAAAGTCAATAATTTCTTTACTAATTTTGCTGGGAAAATATCACATTTAAGTAACTTTAATGATATGACTGTCACTTCCTTATCTACCTTTTTGTTCAATCCAGTTACAGAAAATGAAATAAACACAATTAACAAATTACAGAATAAACAAAGTAGCAGGTGGGATGAGATCAGTCCACTTATTCTGAAACAGTGTAAAGCAGCTCTCATCAAGCCATTAACTTATTTAATAAACTTCTCATTAGAAGAAGGAAAATTTCCAAACTTGGAATAATTAAGCCACTTTTCAAAAAAGGTAATATAAATGATATCAATAACTACAGGCCGATCACTCTAATCTCTGAAATTGCAAAAAGTTTTGAAAGAGTCATATTTTCGAGACTAATAGCCTATCTTGAAAAATGCAATATAAAGGAAAACTTCCAGCATGACTTTCGTAAAAACAGATCCACCATTACAGCTATCAGTCACTTCAAATAATTGTAGAAAAGATTCAAAGTAACAACAAGATTAGTACCCTATTTCTTTATTTATCCAAAGCCTTTGACTGTGTAGATCACTATCCTTTTAAATAAGCTAGACAGATATGGAGTTAGAGGCCTCCGCAAAGAATTAATTAGATGTTATTTAGTTGGCAGAAAAAAAAAAAAAGACTGAAATTGTCCATAAGAATGACACGTTTGTTCAAAATGTAGAATCCAATATAGAAGCAGTTAAATATAGGTACCCCAAGGCACAGTGCTAGGTCCATTATTGTTTATACTTTATGTCAATGATATAATGCCTCCTAAAAAAAATGCCTCCTAGTACCATTGTTACTTATGCTGATGATACTACAGCAATTTGCTGAAGAAAAAAAAAACAGACAAAGAATTACTTAGAAATGTGAAGAATTTTACTTCCATACTTTTTAATTATTTTGAAACTTTGTATTTGAAATGTAATGTCCAAAAGACAGCAGTAATGGGATTCAGTAGGCCAATTAAAAATGTTAACGACCACAGTATACAGGTTCGGAGTAGTTCAAAATGTTAACACACGCAAATTTCTTGGCCTTCAGGTAGACAACTGTTTAAAATGGACAGACTACATAGATTATTGTTGGGAACCCATTGTTGCTATTGGTTGCCGACACACACAAAGGGGCAGATAGTGCAGCGCGGAGAAGACTTGCCGAAACAGATAAAGTTAGATGACCGTCTGGTAATTTCTGGAACAGTGAATAGAGAACATTCCAAAAACGTCTAGAAATACGAGTGAGCTATAAAAGGGAGCCGCGATCGCCAGTTGGAAAGTGTGGTAATCGGAACTGCTTGTGCGTACAGCTGTGTTTTGAAAGTGAATTATTTTGTGATCGACGACCTTGCGGATTATATTTGTATATGTTACGTAGTTCTGCAACTGTAAGAGTTTACCAAAGTGTATTTCTACGGAAATAAAGAACATTTTGAATTTCTGCAAATTGGATTTTAATTCTACGAATCCACAGTCACAATTGGTGTCAGGAAGTGGAACATACGACAATGGACGCTGCATTCGCAAAAATTTAGAAGAGCAGAAAGAAATGAGAACACCGAATGACAACCTCGCTGCGAAGACGGAGGTGGCAAATAGCAACTTGGCCGCGACGATGACCGCTAAGATGACCGAATTAGCCACAGAAATGAAGGCCGAATTGACCACGGAAATGAGAGCAGCGAACGACAGCCTGGCCACGGAAATGAAGGACGAATTATCTGAAATGAAGGCTGCGAACGAAGCCCTTGCCGCCAAATTTGTGGAGCAGTTGGCCGGCGTGAAGGAGCATGTCACGGAGTTGGGCGAGCGCGTCGAGGACCAGGCGAACCGCGTTAACGACCTGGAGGGGAAGGCCGACAGTAACACCAGATCCCCGAAGCCCATGGTGAAGGACATCGTCGGCAGGAGGTAGGACTTAAAAGGCCGACACGCCGGGGCGCGACACATCTGCGCCCGTCAAACCACCAAAGTACGACGGCACGTCAACATTCGAAGTCTTCCGCCGTCAATTCAAAACGGTGGCCAGACACAAGTGGTCAACAGAGGAAGAGGCCGCACAGCTAATAGCCAGCCTCCAGGGACGGGCCACAGAGGTCCTGAACGGGTCCAGACAGCGGTGGTGGCTAAGGTTATCTGGGAAGCCCTGGAAAATCGCTTCGGAAACCACCGCTTAGCCGCAGCCAATTGAAGTCAAGGTTACAGCAGCCAGGGGAGACGCTGAAGTTCGCCCTGGCAATTGAACAGCAGGCCAGCAAGGCTTAATCGACCTCCCACCTGAGTTCGTATCCCGGGAAGCCGCCTACGCTTTCCTTGACGGGGTACGAGACACCGAGATACGTCAGCGCCTAATGCGTTCGTCGCTGAGGTGGCTGAGGTGATACTGGGACTGAATACCCTCAGGAAGCACGAGGCGACGGTCGACGTCGGCAAGAAGGTCCCGCGGCTCATTGGAGAAGTGATACTCCGGCAACCTGAAGAACGCCTTGGAATTTGCATGGTCATTCTGAAGAAAGATGTGGTTGTCCCCGCCAGAAGCGAGGTGGTGGTGGTGATGGCGCAACTGGAAGGCCAGCTAACGAACATGATGCTGGACCGGAAGAAGCCTGTGCACGGACTCTGTAGTCGGGTCATTGTTGCCGTGCCAAGAGGAGGTGCCAGTGAGGCTGCTCAACCTGACAGACACCGATAACGATATCCAGGCCGGGATGGAGTTGGGAACTTGCGAGCCCGTGGTCAGTGTAATACCAAGGAGGTGGCACAGGAGCCGGTGCCGAAGCAACACCTGGGGCCCCGGCTGGAAGGATTACTGGAGACAGCGGCCGATCACCTGACCGTAGAACAGCTGGAGAAGTTCGACAACTGCTGAGACGATACCAGCGTGTCTACATCCAAGGTAACAGCGACTACGGCCGCACGGACCGGGAGCTCTACTTTCTCAACACCGGAGACGCCAGGCCTATTCGGTAACCGCCCAGACGCTTTCCGCTGGCAAAACAAGCAGCGGTACGGGACATGCTGGAGGACATGAGATCCAGGGAAGTGATTGAACAGTCTGACAGCCCTTGGTGTTCCCCTGTAGTTCTGGTGACGAAGAACGGCGAGCTACGCTTCTGCATAGACTACAGGAAGCTGAACGCTGTCACCAGGAAGGACTATTTCCCCTTACCCCGGATTGACGACACCCTGGACATGCTTGCTGGTGCGCAGTGATTCTCGAACCTGGACCTGAAGCCTGGTTACTAACAGGTGGCTTTAGACCCGACAAACAAGGACAAGACTGCGTTCTCAACAGGCCAAGGGCTTTGGCAGTTCACAGTTATGCCCTTTGGCGCTGCAATACACCAGCTACCTTCCGACGCCTCATGGAGTCAGTGATGAGAGGATTGACTTAGGACGCCTGCCTGATATACCTGGACATCGTTGCAAGACCTTGGAAGATCATCTCGACAACCTGAGTGAGGTGTTACAGAGACTGCTGGCGACCAACCTGAAGCTAAATGCCTAGAAGTGCTATTCTTCCGCAAAGAAATCAAATACTTGGGCCACATAGTCTCACCAACCGGAGTGGCCACAGACCTTGAGAAGAGACAGGCCATGAGGGATTGGCCTCGGCCAAAGGATAAGAGAATTGCGCAATTTCCTAGGGCTGTGCAATTACTACCGCCGTTTCATAAAGGGGTTCTCCAACATCGCCAAGCCCCTCACCCGCCTGACAGAAGAACACCGGCCTACTACAGCAAGATGCTCTTCAAGGCAAAGAACTACTGCATTACCCGGCGAGAACTGATGGTAGTAAAGACCTTAGAGCACTTCCACAAGTACCTGTACGGTCAGCCATTCCACCTGAGGACTGACCACTCCGCCCTAACCTGGCTACTCAGTTTAGAAACGTGGAAGGCCAGAGAACCCGTTGGGTCCAGAGGCTGCAGGAATATGACTTCACCTCTGAACATCGTAGACGGAAGAGCCACGGCAATGCAGACGCAATGTTCCGAAGACCCTGCCCAGAAGATTGCGGCCATTGCACACGAGTGGAACAGAAGGAGCGTGCCGCAGCCGTGAGGAGGGAGCAGCTGTGAGGAGGGAGCAGCTGGCGGATGCCGACTTGGAGCCACTCTTGAAGGAATTGGAGGCAAGACCAACCTGGGAGGACATCACACCAAGGAGCGCGACATACAAGTCGTACTGGGCCCAATGGGACTCATTGAAGATCAAAGAGGTCGTGCTGTTCCGGGTATGGGAATCACCTGATGGGAAGGCGCAGAGAGAACAGTTGGTACTTCTTCGGAGTAAGGTCCCGGAGGTCTTAGAGGAAGTGCACGCCGGTACCTCAAAAGGACACCTGGGAGCGAACCGAACGATAGACAAACTCCGACAGCACTACTACTGGCTGAGGCTCTGAGCAGACGCTGAGAGATGGTGCCGTCAATGTCATGTGTGCGCAGCGAGTGGCGGCCTCCAGACTAGGAGCCGGAGTCGCATGCAGCAGTACAACGTCGGAGCGCCTTTCGAACGCATCGCTGTCAACATAGCTGGACCATTCCCAGTGTCCGACCGAGGCAATAAGTGCCTGACAGTGGTCGTGGACTGCTTCACCAAGTGGCCGGAGGTGTATGTCATCCAGAAACAGGAGGCAAAGGCAATTACAGACTACCTCGTGGAGCAACTGTTCTGCCGTTTTAGGGTGTCGTTAGAGCTCCACAGCAACCATGGTACCAATTTTGAGTCTAACCTAATGAAGGAGGCACTGGAAAGACTTGGGGTGAACAAGACCCACACAACACCCCTACATCCGCAGTCGGACGGCATGGTGGAGAGGTACATCAAGACCTTAGAAAAACACCTGAGGAAGATCGTGGCCAGCCATCAGCGAGACTGGGACATCAAGGTGCCACTGTTCTTGCTGGTTTACCGCTCGTCAACACACATCACTGGGATGACTCCAGCCAGCTTAATGTTCGGCCGAGAGTTACGCCTCCCTTGTGACTTGGCTTTTGGTAGCCCCCGGACACAAAACAGCTAGCAACAGTATGTGGAGAGCCTCGTGGATCATCTTCAGGACATGCATGAGATGGCTCATCAGAACATCCAGAAGGCGAGCGACCGCATGAAGACCCGATATGTCAGGCAAACCAACAGTTGAGTCCAGAGGTTCTACTCCCATTAGTCCTGAACCCGTAGGACCTAGACCCGGGCCTCTTTCAACCAGGGAGTATCCGAGTTGTCCCAAAGGGCGCCCGTCATCCTCCGTGGGACTTTCCATAGGGTAAGACCTGGGTTACTATGGGTTACTAACAAGACCCCCCCCCATCTGGTCCGAGGACACAAGACGGGATGGAAGTGGATATGCCACTGACGCGCGCCAACACCAAAATGGGAAGGCAACTGATATGACCTCGGTGAGGCCGTCTGGCGATCTAGCACGCCTCCTACTAGCTCTGCAGGCTAGTACCCGGAAATATTAATGGCTTCCCTCAACCCCATCCGGAGACGTACCCGATCACCCACGGGTATTGGGAACCAATGCCCCCTCGAGACCAACCCAATCCTAACAACTCCCAAAGGGAGGGGCTCGAATGTTCGGCCTGAGGTTCCTCTAGTAACGTCAGAGGTACCACGAGTGCTAAGGGTCCGCAGTGCTCGCACCACGGCAGCTGAAGGGCACGGATCCGCTCCCCTATGGGAAGCCAACAGCCAAGGGTTCCAGCAAGGTGACCTGGTCTGGTTGTATTGCCCTACCCGGACCAAGGGACACTGCCCGAAACTTCAAAAACCATGGCAATGACCGTACCGGTCGATAAAGAGGATTAACAACGTCTACTGCATCCAGAAGGAGCCCCGAGGAAAAGTGTTACTGGTACACCTGGATCGTCTGGCCCACTACGATGGTGATGTTCGGGACGACCAGCCTTGAGGAGGGACCAGTGTCGCGAACCCATTGTTGCGATTGGCGGCTGACGCACACAAAGGGGCAGATAGTGCACCGCAGAGATAAAAGGCTTGCCGAAACCAATTAAGTTAGATGACTGAAAGGTTCGCGTTTCGTCTGATAATTTCTGGAACAGTGAATTGAGAACATTCCACAAACGTCTAGAAATACGAGTGAGTATATAAAAAGAGCCGTGATCCCCAGTTGGAGAGTGTGGTAATCGGAACTCTGTGTGTGTGTACAGCTGTGTTTTGAAAGTGAACTCTTTTGTTTTTGATCTACGACCTTGCAGATTATATAAGAAATTGATTTAAAGTGATATAGATTCTGAGATGCTTAAGAATGTTATGATTATTTACAGCTTACTGATTATTATTGAGCTATTCGTCCAGTATCACATTTTTAGACGTTTTCAGAATTCTTCTAGTATGCTCTGTAGTTTGTTTATTTCAATTGTATATACTATTATCAGTGCTATAAGTGTGAAGACAACAATCCCATCGATAGGAGCATTTCTGTTGGTATCTTGATGAACCCTCTTCAAAGATGGTGTCGAAATTGAACAGTTTTCCGTCATATACACTTGGTCTATTTCGTTGTTCCTGATGTTCCTAAAATGCTGTTTAAGCCTAATGTTCAAATTCTTGGAAACTCATCATAAAGGCTTTCCCACTAATTTTCAAACATTGGTATAGATACATGGATTACATCTGGGCGAAATGTTAAGGTTACTTAATTTACAGAATCCCACATTAAAATTGTCCGTAGAAAAAGAGAAAAACAAAATCACTTTCTTACACTTGCAACATCAGAAAACATAAAAAACTATAATTATAGAAAAGAAACTAGAACTATAGGAAAGAAACACACACAAAATATCATAAAATCAGATGGATACAACCTAAGACAACACAGGCATCCTGCTATCAACAGTTAAACTTACAAGCTGGTCAATGTCTCTTTAAACAAGATAGAATACATCAAAGAATATAATCATATGATTCACATTACAGAATACAATGGATTCAGTGCTGAATTGGTCAAAAAGAAAATTGATAAATTCAAAATACAACAAAGATGCAGACAAATAACTACTCTTTCTCCAATCAGTAATAAAAGTTCATACAGAAAATTTACATACCATCCTAGAGCTACATACCTTTTCCAAAAAGTCTTCAAAAACACAACATTACTTAGGCTACGTAGAACAAATTCAGTGTACAACTCCTTTTGAAAGCACATAATAAAAAAGAGAAACCCTCAGACTAAAAATTAGGTGTGTCCAAATATGAGGGTCATTCAATAAGTAGTGCAACACATTTAAGTTAATTGGTGGAAATTAATCATTTCTTCACACTAGCCATACATAGGCTAAGGTTTTGGATGGATAGAGTCAAGATGAAAAATTCAATGCCATGGCCAGGATTTGAACCATGGATCTCCTGGTTTCCATCCAGTCGCTCTAACCTATTGAGCTACCATGGCCAACATGCCGTGGTTCAAATCCTGGCCATGCTATTGAATTTTTTATGTTGACTCTATCCATTCAAAGCCTTAGCCTATGGCTAGCGTGAAGAAATGATTAATTTCCATCACTTAACTTAAATAATAAGAGTTTAATGGTGAAGCCTGGAATTAAGTACTTACGATAGTTACCACAAACGGTGTATCTCGGATGCAAGAGCTGGCTAGTGTGAAGAAATGATTAATTTCCACCACTTAACTCAAATAATAAGAGTTTAATGGTGAAGCCTGGAATTAAGTACTTAGGATAGTCACCACAAACGGTGTATCTCGGATGCGAGAGCCTTTAGTGGTTGACTGGGAAAATATATGAGTCAGTTGGAGAATTTAATGTCAGCATGGCATTTGGCCATGGTAGCTCAATGGGTTAGAGTGACTGGATGGAAACCAGAACATCCGTGGTTTAAATCCCGGCCATGGCATTAAATTTTTCATGACTCTATATAGTGCAACTCATTTTTTTTCTTAAGTCACTTTGGTTTCATTCAGGATTCAAATACAGCATGTTATTGGAGATCAGACAGGTTTGCTCAACTTTATGATGACAGACGCCTTGCCCAACGACTCACCGTGGTTTTCTCTACTGTCAGGTCTCTGTAGACATTCTGCAAGTTTCTATGAATACCTGTGATACTCTGATTTTTCACCAAAAGAAACTCAATAACTTACTCTCTGTTTGGAACGCACCTCCATTACAGATGCCATTTTGAAGGCTAGTTATAGCGTTACCAGCTACCGGAAATTAGCTATGAAAATAAAAGAAACTGTTTGAGGTCAAGTTGGAATATTTAAAAATGTCCTACACAGCATTTCAATTTTTTTCCAACTAAAATTGGCAGAGAATTCAACTAGAATTGACAAAGTTGCATTACTTATTGAACATCCCTCGTAAATTGCAAAGGCTGTTACAACTTTTACTGTCTACGTACCACAAGAAGCAAAGAGAGGAATGAAGGGGAGAGGGGTTTGAACTCTTTATCTGCTCTGTTAGTGGATATGTTTACTAGGAAATGAGTGTATGAGACTGCATATGAGTCAGCCATGTTGCCAGATCTAATGCTCTTTGCAGTAACTGTAGTGATAGGTATTATGTATGGGTGAGTTATGTGACAACACATGTGTATTTTAAAGGAACCGAGCATTCTTGTCATACTCGGAAGGCGAGCATAAACACTGTGTGGACAGCAAAAGTGATTACATTGCACATTCCTCTAGCTTGCCTACTTGTTCTGGGCAGACAGTACATTGGCAAAACAAAATGGAATTTGAACATTAGGCTTAAAGAGCATTTTAGGAACATCAAGAACAAAGAAATAGACAAATCAGCAGTAGTGTACCATTTTTGGAATGATAATCATGATATAGAACAAGAAATCCATTTATTAAAAAGTGTTCAGGATGCAACATGGGAAAAGATATAAAGAAATATGAAGGAAAACTGTTCAATTTTGACACCACCTTTGAAGAGAGTTCATTAAAATACCAACAGAGATGCCGCTATTGCCTCGAAGGAGTTAACCAAATCAAAATTTAACAGTCGGCATTAGTTGATGTTAGGAAGGTCCTAATGAAACGTGTTCTAGGTAAACACTTATATTGGAGTATCAAATACTAGTTCTACTCAAGATTATATTAATTCCAAAAGCATCCTTTCGCTTTCTATGTACATTATAAATAAATCTCTAACTTAACTTAATAGATATTATGTCCTCCAAGAAAACATAGGCTCTTTGATGAGGGGGGGGGAAGGCAAATCAAATCAACCTCCACAAATTCAGAGGGTGTTAATGAACTACACCGAAATAATTTCAGCAATTATAGAGGTGACTAATATAAGCAACTTGAAACTGGCACTGCATAGTCTGTGGCCAAACGTAACAAGTTAATTGTGTTAAACCTAACTGGCATCAGATGCTGCTAAGTTGGTATTTAAACAGGATGGGTGAAACTATTGGGTTCGAATGTCTTTAAAACTGCTTCCCGAGTATAGAAATATTGCTTCTTAGTAGCTCGTTATTGGCATTTTCAGGGTTGAATGCCTCAAAGATCTCTCAAATCTTGAACTAATCACCTGCCAGTGCGACACTAACTGCCTTCTTGCATCATGTAGCCTACTCTAGAAGTGTTTCTGCATATTGTTCTGGTGTCCGAATCTATAGTGCTGAAAATTGCTATTCTAAAGGTCTTTGGTTCAGTTCCTGTCATGTAGTTGACTTTTTTTTTCCTTGTCTTACAGCATGTGAAAGAATTAAGCAGGATTCAACCTTTGTTAGAAAGATTTGTAATTAAGGTGAAATTGACAGGGTGAAATTACTCCGTAAAATGCATACATTTATATAAGAATTAAAAGGTTAGACAAAATATTGTGAAACAACAAAACAAAGACAAAATGTAAAGGAGACTTGAACACGTTTACCTGTCACTTGAAAGCTAATGTCAGAAGCATTGCGCCAGAGTAGTGCTCCTACACGTCTCTTCATCTCTTCATTTTCGTATGTTGTGCACTGAGGTGTTATTGGTGGTGTACTTGCACTTTTTAGCCCGCCTTGGTAGCGTGGTGGTAGCGTGTCTGCCTCACGTTCAAGAGGTCCCGAGTTCGAATCTCGGTCAGGGTGAGTTACCTGGATAAGGTTTTTTCCGGGGTTTTCCCTTATCCTTCAAGACGAATGTCGGGTAACTCTAAGCTCCATGGACCCCGAACTCATTTGAGCATCATTTCACCCAATTCATTCACCGTCCGATATGACTCAACGTTGGAGGACGTAAATTACAAAAAAAAAAAAAAAAAAAAAAAAAAAAAAAAACTTGCACTTTAGAAACTTATAGCCATAACTTCCACATTTGAACCAACAAGCCATAAGTCTATCTCAAATTACTTAAAATATCTCCACTGAAAATATTTCGGTGTAGTTGATTAACATGCTGTGTGTATATAAAAGCTATAGATTTCTGCAGATTGCTATGCAGACTGCTGGTCCCGTGGTAAATGTCTTGTCCAGAACCACAGCAATTCCTAGGAACCGCCAAAAATATTTTTATATTTTATTTATTTATTTAGTTCCAGGCTTTCACATCTCTGGGGTTGTCCCTAGCCTCTTGCCCAGCGAAAGTCAGTTGCAACAAGTCTTACACATACAAATCAATTCTTATACAGCCTGCTTTAAATATACCTTAAATTCTAAATATACAATGCCCTTTTCTACTCACAACTTCTCTCAATTTACCATTTCCATTTTGCTCTAACATAACACAAAAATTCACCTAAATGCCTTACCTGATTCAGATGAGTAAGCATTTCCTTTATTTCCACGGAAACCAGGAGATCTGTGGTTCAAATCCCAGCCATGACATTGAATTTTTCATGTTGAATTTTTCAAAAACCTTAGCCTATATACGGCTAGTGTGGAGAAATGATTAATTTCCATCAATTAACTAAAATAATAAGAGTTAAATGATGAAGCCTGTGACTCAAGTATTTACGATAGTAGGTCGCCACAAACGGTGTATCTCAGATGCGAGAGCCCCTAGTGGTCTACCGGGAAAATATACGAGTCAACTGGAGAATTTAATGTCAGGACGGCACGTTGGCCATGGTAGCCTAAAGGTTAAGAGCGACTGGACGGAAACTAGGAGATCCATGGTTCAAATCCCGGCCATGGCATTGAATTTTTCATGTTGACTGTATCTATCAAAAACCTTAGCCTACATACGGCTAGTGTGGAGAAATGATTAATTTCCATCAATTAACTAAAATTTCCTTTATTGTTACAATAGTTTTATTTATCAACCACTTATCCCAATTAATACCCATAATCAATACCATGCTATCGCTTCTCTTTACCTTTGTACTACAGACTTCTAAATATTTTTCTATTTTTTTTTTTTTTTTTTTCATTTTCTTCCTAACATCCTAAAAGCAGCCAGTGGCCTTTTCTATTGCACTTCAGCCCACATTGCTCGCAATCTATGCCCTCAAATCTAGTTCTAACTTCCTTTCATACTTTGTGTTATTTATCACCTAACCCATCCTTCTCAACTGTTCTTTTACTCTTCTCACCCAGGCATCATGACTGAGATGCTTTCCTTGAAAATTGAGGCAACATTTTATCAGATTATCCTCTGGTAACTGCAATATCCTGTACTAGCACTTAACCACTTTTTCCATCACTATTCCTTTCATATTACTTTTTCTCATTTCTAAAAGTACTCCTACATTGGCTAAATTCTGGGGTACCCCCAACATAAGTTTACAATATGTTCTTAATATAAGATCCAATTTCATCCATCCATTTTCAACCCCCCATATTTCCACAGTATACCTCTCCCTCAACTTCACTAGCTCTGAGTACAGCCTTTCAAATCACAATATTTTCATCTTTGGTGCTATGTATAAGCATTTTCTTAGAATACCTAGTGCTGACCTGCCATTAGCTAGCCCGACTTTTTCTGCTGCTCCTAATCGTCTTTCCTGCTTAGTTTAACTCCCAGGTAAATGTACTCCTGCACCACCTGAATTTCTTTGCTTCCCTTAGCCCATTTTTCAGATTTTTTCAATTTCTTTCCTTTTTTAAATGCCATTTTTTAATTTTATTTTGAGGCACTTTAAGACCTTACAATGTTTAATTTATAGTATCAGTCAAACCAATTCCATTTATTGAAATAGCCATTAAATCCCAGCCTGGGATTTCCCTGTTTTCTATAACTGGCATGTGTGTATTTGCTAAACTTAAACTATCCATGATGTCTCTATAAGTAGATTAAACAGAATAGGACTCAATTTACATCCTTGTCTAAGACCTCTTTTCTGATCCATCAGCAGTTACCTCTTCTTCCCCACATTTGATACAAAACATATTGTCACATTTTAATTATGCATTTGACTTAAATGCTGGCTTGAGCTGCATGATATATGTGATGTCACCTCTGGTGGTGAGGTTGGTGTGTGCATCGTTAACTCATTCTCTTTGTGTAATGCTTGAAGTGGTAACACGTATTCCTCTGGGCTATAGATATGAAGGCCAAAGGACCATGCATGTATTCAGATATATACTATATGTACGAGTTTTCTTGAGCGCTGTATTTACAGTGTGGTGCAGGCAGAGGGGAAGAAGAGAGAGCTAGCATGCTTTTGTTTCTGTAGTGTGGTCAACCTAGAAAAACACAGTTCAGGCAAATTGTGGTAAGATAAACGAAGATATCACTGAAGGTGTGAGATGTGTGGACATACAATAAATTGAACTCCCATCTGATAAGCTTATATATTTACTATGTTATGAAACGCATAAAAGTAGAAAACAAATATTACGACAGATATAAACACTCACTCACTTTGTGATTCTTTGATTTGCTAGTCTGTTGCGTCATTTCATCACTGGTATCCTCTAATGTGTTAATGATAATTTTATCGATTGTCTTTTCTATTACACCATTGTTTCCCCAATATTGCGTTTCCAGCACTTGGATCTTCTTGCAGTATCTTTCCCAATCTGTCACTTCTGTAGCAAGTTTCCAAAGATTTGTGGGTCTCCAGTTAACATTGCGTCTCTGAATACATTGTTTATTTTTGTCCATGCCAGCTCAATTGCATTTAGATCACAGTTATACGGAGGTAGACGAATAATAGTGTGTCCCCTTTTGAGAGCCATAACATCCACAACATATGTCTTGCTCTTAGATTTGTTGTAAACTGGTTAACTAATAATTAACCTCAAAATTGTTCAAAATGAAACGATGCACTTGTGAAAGCGTAGTATATAAGCCACTAGATGTCAGAGTGTACAGCGCATTTCATGTTTCAAAGTTGTCATCTGTGTTTACGGAATGAGGCGAAACATACCAAATGAGGACTTGGAGCCTGAATGCTCAAGAAATCTTGCACATATAGTAAGTATATAGTAAATCTGTCTTTTAATCATGCTCTAGGTTATTAATATAATCAACCCCTTTTATAGAAATTACTTAAAATCCTCACCTCTCAGCCAAGCATGTTAGTTCCATTTGAGTTCCCTTTTTGTCCATCTTAGGTAGGCAACTTGCGCTAGAAATTCTGAATCCATGGCCATCTAATAATAAAGATGTGACAATATTATCTTAATATAGTTCAATTAATAGTTCTATGACCTCTTTAATTAGTCCCTTGTGCTTCAGCTTATACTATAAAGCTTCCCTTATTTTATCATGTGCCTTCTCAAAATCTATGAATATAGTGTACAATCTCCCTCTTTTCACTATAAATATTTGTCAACTAGCATTTTGATAATCATTATGTTGTCCACTGTTAATCGCCCTTTCCTGAAATCCAATTGAAATGGAGATAATCTTTGGTTAAACCTCTCTCCAGGTTTGTACTCTTTCTTCGAATATTCCAGTAAAGATTTTTCCCATATTTGATAAAAATATCCCCCCTATAGTTCCCCTAGTTACCTTCATTTCCTTTCTGTTTATATATACGCTGAATTATAGCCTCCCACCATCTCTCATCACTTTGGTATTCTATTCTTGTTCATGCCATCAACAGCCTAGTCATGAACTTAAGTCTGCCCCTATCCTTACACCAAGCATGAAGGAATTATACTGGTAAGCCATCTATAACCAGTGCTGTTTCCTTTGTAAAATTCCACTTGTTTCAACACCACCTCATTTGAAAATGGTCTGTCCAGCTCATCTGTATAATCACAAGCCAACTAAGATCCCATTTTGTTACAATCCTCTCATCTCTTTCAAACAATTGACCAAAAGGACTCAACCACTCAATTGATTTAATTAATGGACTTTTAACTTGTTTCTGTGTACACTTTCTGATACCTGCCATACTTGAGTAACCCCTCCTGAAATTATTTTAGCCTCAATTTCACATGCTATATTACTGCCCCATGTTTCTTTTTATGATTTGACCTACAGTTTAAATGCCTCCTTAAGTTGCATTATTTCTTCCCTCTCTACCTTTCCATTATTTTCCCCCCATCTTGTTACTACCCTTCTTACCAGAATCCAATTTCTACATTCTCCATCAAACCAATCGCTAATCATGTTCCCCTTCCAGCTTATCCTTCTCATATTCCTTCCTCCCCATTTCAGTATGAATGTATAGATATCCAGCGCTTCCATTATTCTTACTATATGGTCGCATAAGAGCCGAAGATGCAAACGATGATTTGCGAAACATGTCTTCAAAATAGGTACGTAAGTGAAGCAGATGTATAATAAATACGACTCAACTATAAATTAATTATTTTGCTTCACTGTGGTGTTCCAATACAGTTAAATCTCGATATAGTCCAGTGATGATCAGCAGCGTGCACCCTCGTGCTGCTGTCTCTTACCTGCATGCATGCTCGTGCACTCGGAACTGTTGACGGGTAAGCATTGGTGCAGTGGTGGCTTTTGCGTAGTGTCACACCACTCCTTAGACACGTTCATAGACAATCGAAGCATACAATGTTCACATGTATGTAAATAAATATTTATAATTTATGTAATTAGGATACCGGTTATTCAGCCGTTTCTCTTAGGAAATTAACAGGCTAACACAAATATATAATATACTCTAGGACAATCTTATTAAAGCTGTGCTGTATAGAACAACTATATAAGAATAGTAATGATGATAATAATAGTAATAATCACAACAGACTAAACAATATCAACCGTACAGTACCTGTCTGTTGGTGTCCCTTAACGGCTCCAGCATTGTGATTCATTTAACACCAATTTGTCATAATCACTTGTATGGCAAGTGTCATAGTGGTATTGGAGATTATATTTTCATATCACATTCAGGACCGTATTGCATATTAAACATCACGCAGCATTATCAAATGGTGTAAAAAAATAGGCCTTCTCCCATGAAGGGTTAAATAATGTAGGGGTAGAAGAGCTTCGTGAACATGTACACAACGTCTACACAGGTAACTAATGAGCCTATACTGATCACCCCACAAGCTAACAGGTTGCTCCTCTCTCCACTCTCCTCCCTCACTATAGTGCATTCGCTGGTGCACTGCTTACCCAATACCCGTTTTAGTGTGTCGTGAAGACCACTGATATAGTCCATCCCATAGATACATATTTTTGCCATTTCGGATCCAGTCACCTCATAAAACTTTTCTTCCTGCTTATTATTCCACTTGTAACTCTTCATTTCTGCCACCCAGTTATTATCTTCCCTGTTGGATACTTTCTCTTCCTTCATCATATGCAGAGCTGTTTCTACTAGAAAATGCACACTATTACCATGCACATTAGAGATCTTAAAATTAGCTATCTAAAACAATAACTCTTCATTATGCATAGTCTACAACTCTCTGCCCTAAAGCACTTACACTTGTGTATTCCCCTGCCTTATCTTCCCACCAACATCCATTTAATATGACATGGTTTGTATTCTCACAAAATTCAATTAGTTTCAATCTTTCTACATCTACATGTTATCTTGGCTAATTCTGTTAAAAAACACCTCCTTATGTCGAAATTTAACTGTCGCATACCGAGTCGCAGTAGAGACAATGATGCGAACGATAGTTCGCGAAACATGTCCTCAATATAGGTACGTATGTGAAGCTGATGTGTAATAAATACGACTCATCTATAATTTAATAATTATTTCGCTTCACTGTGGTGTTCCAATACAGTTAAATTTCAATATATTGAAGTGACTGTCACGTCAAGAGGAACATGCGAAAGTTAGATCCAGGAATCGCATTAGAGTCGATGATGCGAAGTTCACGAAACATGTCCTCAGTATAGATACGTAAGTGAAGCTGATGTGTAATAAATACGACTCATCTATAATTTAATAACCTCCTTATGTCCTTTTAAATCACTCTCACTTGGCAACTACTCCACCCTTGCAGTTCACGTCTTGCATTTAAATCACCCACTATCAAAAATTTGATCAGGGGGAATTCACTCTTTTTTTGTCCTCCATCTTCATTTCTATCTCCAAGAGGAGAAGGGGAATATAAAAATCAGAGTGTTTTGAAGGGTTATACAATATTCCTAAACATATGTCTCATTCCTTTACAGTCATCCACATCACTTCATCTAAATTGTTGTTTCTCACATTACTTTTGCTTATATCAGTTCTTGTAAACACCCCCCCCCCCCCCCCAAGCTCCCAGACACTTTTCCCTTTCTGTTCCTCCTCTTTGATTTACTAATAAATGTGAAGCTTTGTATGTCTACTTGCACTGTATCTTTTGTCCAAGTCCCAATAACAGCTAGAATCTGGTGTTTTGCATTATACTTTTAAAATACCCCATACTCAGACCTCTTAACAGACCCTCACAATTTCAAAGCATCATCTTTACAACCACCTGTCTCATCCTATTGTGAACCTGCCCTGAATCTGAAATCCTTTAGCTTTCTTTGGCTTCTAAGAACACCAATCTTTCCATTTTCCACCGTTTCCACCACTTGACTTCCTCCCTCCCTGTTCACATCTTTATTCACTGTTGGCCTTTCAGTTTCAAGCAAACTCCCCCTCAGTGTTGATACAATGCTGGGCTGGTTACTCAAGTCGTCATCCCATTCAGTGTCTTGCTGCACTAGCTGCCTGTCACTATGCATCATCTCCCCATTAGCTGAGATTCTCCTATGCAGTGATGTCACTAATTCAGTTGGTTGTTGTTCATTCTGCCTTTTCTGCACCACCTGCACATATTTCATTTCTTGGCTTAATACTTCCGAAACATAGTTGATCCTTCTACTGACTGTTGCTGTCTCCTACCTCACCACGTTGTACAGCATTCTCATAATTTGCCAACTCATTTTCTCCTCTCTCACTTGATTATCCTTTATTCCACTTTTCCTATTACATGCTGGTCTTCCATCTATCCATAGCTGAAAGCTATGAATATAAACTTGTCTACCTTCGGCTCTGGTTCTTTTTATTTGATGTACTAGTTGGAATTTGAGTCTTTGTTGCTCCTCTGACAAATCTCTGTTAATAAATATCTGCATCCCTTTTAGCAATTGAGGAGTGTTTTTTCAAAACTTGATAGATGTACAAAATGCGTTTCTGAGAAAAACTGTTTTTTCTTTTTATTGGCAATACTAATTGGCTAGCACAGCAAATATATTAGTCATTCAGTTCTCCTTCCTGAAACTGTCTCATTTAATGTGAAAAGAAACAAATAGAATAGCTTAACTAGTGCAAATTTGAGGGTTGAAAACGCAGAGTTTTTAAAAAACCGATAGATGCTGATTAACTTTTCTGAATGAGTGAGAAATTCACACATGAAGTTTTGTTATTTTTGTCATTTATTGTTTTGTTACTTTTTATTTGTATATTATTTTTATTTATTTTCACCTTTTCGTAATACATAATGTACTATACAACCAACATATTAATGTTTATAAGGATTATTTTATTAGGTATAAACTTATAAACTAAGTACTGCTACATTCACAATAATGATATAATATTTTGTTTTATTCATATAACAAACATTTTGAACTTATACAAAGGAATTTCAAACAGTATGAATATGTAAGCTTAACATTTATTAGTATCTTCTAGTACATCTTTGTAAAATTCTCTAGCAGTTTCTGGAATTTCAAAACATTTAGTTTGATTTTGAACATCCTTTTTCTTTTCTTTGCTCACTCTATTAATTTTGGGAACTTTTGAGATCAAAGCAGGAGTTTGCTGCAGGACTTGCTGCACGGTTTTATCACATCCACCTCCACAGTCAAAGCGGAATATATATTTTGAACTTCTACACAAACCTTATGGTCTTCCTTTGATTGCTTGAAAAATGGTATGATTCGCTGAGTATTCATTTTGAAAGGAAGCTTTGACTTCAGTGCTTGTTTTGCACTTTCTTTCAAGTCCTTAATATCCCAGTCTTTGAACAACACTTTCACAGAGCCGTGATTTTATATCTGATGGTACTCATCAGGACTCAAGATATTCTCTTTTTTTCTTAACTCTTTTTCTATTCTGCTGAAAACTGTATTAGGAGGCATATAACTTTGTCCACGTATTGGGTAGATATGTGAAATGCGGGAAAATGTTTTACTCTTCTCCAGGAAAGCGATAAGCATGATCATCAGACTAATCTTGTTCTGACTAGAGCAAGAGTCTGAAAATAAACAAATGGTAGGAGCGTTGCTGGACATCCTTTCTTCTAGTTCCAACAAGAAGTGGTGCAAAGCTGAGGCAACCTGGTTGCAGCTTTTAGCAGATTCAGTTTCTAACCATGTATACAAGAACATGTCTTTATTCTGGATGTTAGATGGAATCATTATGCGTAGATTATACAGCCACACCTGCCTTGCATAGAATACCTCCTAACAGAAAGTTTAGGCAGTGGTTGATTCTGCTGCATATCAAAGCAAATAGTGATTGCCTCTGCATTTTCCTCTTTCAGTAGCTGATAAAACCATTTTGAATGCATCTTGTGCAGTCTGTACATGGTTCTTAGTTAATTTTTCTTTTCCACATCTGCCTCTGTCTTAATCATCATCAGTCCCATTTTGCATGTTGAGTATGTGTCAGCGTGTGGTGTACGGAATGAAAGATTGAAGAATTTGAAAAATAGGTATTTATATTTTGAAAATGAGCAGACTGGTAGATTTCTTAATCTTCTTGCAAAATTTGGTCCACATTTTTCTGATATTAAGTTCTATCCTCTCCTTGATTTTGCTCTTCCATAATGGCTTTCTCTATATCTGCACTTCTTTATGTCTTGCTTTATAGCAGCAGAAATGCCCTTCTGTAATATTTCTGTTCTGCCTTATCCTCTGGTTCCCTTTGGCAAATTCCCAGATAAGTGAAATTTTCTAGCCAAGAGAGATTATCTTTTGACACCCCTGTGATTGCTTGGAAGCTTGCAGAACATACTGACAATACTCGGCCATCATTAGTTCTCACACTGTATTTAATGCTAACAGTCTGCTTTATATTGTTCCTTTAATATGTTTAATATTGATTTTTTTTGTTGAACAAATTTAAGATATATATTTGCAGCTTCTTTCTTCACTACTCTGCAATTAGGAGATGTAATACTCATATTTCATAATGAATTTATCTTGATCTATTTTGTTGAGCACAGAAAGATGTTGATGAAATCCACTTATAACATTATAAGTCAAATCAGCTACATCACAGTGCTTATGCCCTTTACTTTTAGGATTTCGTGGAGTGCACTCGAGACCAAGTAAACATAAAATTGCTTTCCTTGACTTGCATTTTGATTTCCTTTCCTTGTTTTTGCAATTCCTACCACCCGCACGTTCTACGACTGGTACAGTTTCACAATCTGAGCTGCTGCCCATTGTGCATAGTACTGTGCAATGTCCCAAATAAGAATAAAATATCATGTAAGTATAACAAAGCTTTCAGAAATGAATGTGAAATCCAAGTGCACAACCCGAGTTCGCAGTTACTGCCAACGCTGCAGCAGTGTACAAAGCTTGCAGGAATGATTGAGAATTCCAAGAATTGCAATAGTGAGATGGCAGTCAATGCCAACATGCATTTCATAGAATTGAGGTTGCTACACGCTGAATCATAAAATCATAAAATTGTGTCTATTGACTTTTGCTTTAACTCTGAGCAAGTGCATCTATCAAGTTTTGAAAATACTGCTAATATTCCCTAATTTCTACACAGGACATGAATCAAATTTTGCAAAATCTGACTTCACAGAACAATGCAGAAGGTGAAAATTATGCCAATACTGTATATAGCTCAATTTCGTAAAATGTTGCATCTATCGAGTTTTGAAAAAACGCTCCTCAGTTTAGTTCTGCTCAACACCTCAGAACAATTGCATCATAGTAAATCTGGCGACAATCTTCTTTGCCATCTCCCAACATGGAATGCATCTGCTATATCCCATCCATGCAGTTTCATTTCTAAATTCGTTTCTAACACTTTACTTCTTGATCTGGCCCAATTCCTCTTCTTTTGAAGATAACTAGGTTGTTTTCCTAGTTGACTCCAACTTATTTATCCTGGTTTTGAGACATCCCATTTCTGTATTCATTCTGTAGATTTCCTGTTTGATTTCCTTCGTAACGAAATTCATTTTATTGCTTAAACATTCTTCTATTCCTTCCATTGCCTTATTTAGCTTCTCCAGTGCACTGTCCCTCAACAGGTTCTGGGTTCATTTCAATGCTGCCTATTACGAGTAACATCAACATAACACTTAACATTATTAAGTTTTTAATCTCCTCCTTATTTCAAACACTTTCTTATCCCTTAATTTTCAGCTTCCAAATAGACCTATCCTGGCCCTATTTGTTCCTATATCCACTCCCATTAGCACTTGGCTCTTGGTTGCTCTCATTACTGGACCATCTTTGTACATAACCTTCTACCTGTTGCTAGCTTAACACTCCAAATTTGAAATTGTTATTCCTGTGTAAACTTTGTATCTTTACAAAGCTAATATTATATCAGTTCACTGATCACTAACACACATGGTTCACAGACATTTACATGTATGTCCTCGTCGAGATCAGTATATACACTTTTATCTTTTTACTTCCACCTCTCCTTGGTTTTCTTTCCATGGGCAAAGAAACACTTCATAAATGAAACTTGATTAAATTAATAAACAAATATTCTTGTTCAAAATTAATAGCACATGAAACTAATCATTCCTAAATGCACTGTTTACCACATTGCTCTGTTTATCTCTTCACCACAGCCTTCTTGACTCTCTGGTTGCCCAGCTTGGACTCATTTTATAATAAATACATATAAAGTATTCTGCAAAGCTAATCTATGCAGTAAGTCAATATTTTGTGTGCCAATTATTGATTTATGGGGAAAAATCATAATGGTCCATGAAAAAAATTTAAATACTTACTGATGGTTAAGTATTAATTAGAACTCGGTTGATCACAAGTCTACTGTATAAGAATTATAAATAAAAAATTATTTTGCTGTCAATGATAATAAGAATGCACAACTTTAAACTCATTGTTTTTTCTTTTTCTTTTCCTGAAAGATTTTTTTTAATGGACTGAGTTTCTTGTGATTCAGTACCCCTTGAATACATTTATAGCAAAGAATACACTTATGGCAATTTGAAATACTATAGTAAATGATGTTTAAACAAACTAACTTTGTAGTAAGCAATGGAATCCCATGCACTGCAGTGTTAGTGATTCCGTATGTTTGTGATGATTGCTAATTGAAAGATATCTACAATAATGAATAAATAAATCATACAACACTTTTTTATTTATAAATTGCTATTAATTATGTACAATTTTCCAGTGCACTAATGGACATTTGATGTGTGCGGGCTGCTTTACACATCTTCTAGCAGATGCAAGGTTACGTGATGAAATTGCCACTTGCCCTAACTGTAGAATTGAAATTAGTAAGACATCTGCCTCAAGAAATTTAGCAGTGGAAAAAGCTGTAAATGAGCTACCTTCAGAGTGCCAGTTCTGTGGCAAAGAGTTTCCCAGGAATACTCTTGAGCGACATGAAGAAACCATGTGTGAGGAGAGGTAATGATCTCTTTTTCTCTGTTTAAGAAATTGACATTTTTATATGTTATAGTTAGTGGTTTCAAATTTGTGGACTTCACATAATTTTAAGTATCTTGTCTTAGCTTCTTTCATTATTCACATGTAGGTGTTATTGTTAAAATGCATAATTCACCAAAAAACGCTTTAAGCATAAAACAAGTTTGAGCAAATGATAATATGCATTGCAAACTTTTAGAAGGCATATGAAGCAATAGTAGGAGGAGTGCACCTAGTATGCCCATCGCAATTGGGCACTGTTACAAAGTTTGAATACCCATGATATAAGCTTGAGCAACAGTAAAATAAAAGTGAATCAAGAAGATATTGACACATTGCTTCACACACACTGTTTTTTACAGTAAATGTTTCAGCTGAGTCTCGATTGGTGCAAATTGTAGTATTTTCCTCCTCCGTGTCGTCGGTAGATGTATTTGTCAAAGATTTTCAGTGATGGAGTTTCGAAATTCATGATTCTATGACAATTTTATTAATGAAGATCTTTTCCCATATGGAAAAGATTTTATTAATCCTGTTAGGAAGAGGCAGCAGACTCATAATTTGTTTGTGGATTTTGCACAATAAGCCAAGGAAGTGGTTTTTTGTTTTAAATCAGGGAATAAAAATGTTGGCTATCATTCTAAATTAAAACATTTGCCCAAATTGGTTCATAAACAGGTTTTCAAGTTTTCCAGAAGAGGAATCCATCATCATGGATATTGCTAGCTACTATTCTAAAATGATAGACCAAACTTCATCTACAAATTCTTAAAAATAACACATTCAGGACTGACTGGCATGCAGTAACATGCCTTATGCAAATGAGAGCAGATTGTTAGACAAAGTAAACCAAAACAGTACACAGGAAAAAGGTACAAATTAGATCAGTGCATTGGAAAAGGGACACCAAATTATTTGTTTACTTTGCTATCATTGTCAGTACCAACCCATGGAATGAATTTGGGATAGGTATAGGAGAAAGTTGCAATGTAGAACACTTTCATTAATTGATGGAAATAAATCATTTCTTCACACTAGCCATATATAGGCTAAGATTTCTGATAGAGTCAACATGAAAAATTCAATGCCATGGCCGGAATTAGAACCACAGATCTCCTGGTTTCCATCCAGTCGCTCTAACCCACCGAGCTACCATGGCCAACGTGCCGTCCTGACATTAAATTCTCCATTTGACTCATATATTTCCCCAGTAGACCACTAGGGGCTCTAGCATCCGAGGCACACCATTTGTGGCGACTTACTATCATAAGTACTTGAATCCCAGGCTTCATCATTTAATTCTTATTACTTTAATTAATTGCCTATATATGGCTAGTGTGAAGAAATGGAAATAAATCATCTCTTCACACTAGCCATATATAGACTAAGATTTTCCATCAATTAAAGTGGTTCAAATCTCGGCCATGGCATTGAATTTTTCATGTTGACTTTTTTTCACCTTACGGATTGATATGTTGAAAAGTTCATGCATGTTGCACTTGAGAAATGACAAAACAAGTTTGGGCTGGTTATGTGTTGCACTGTGAAAACTGTAGGAACATTTCCAGAAGTGCCTAGAAATAATATTGTGCAAAGTTTAGTTATAAATCAGTAGGAAACCAATTCTGAACTAAGTAATGAGGAGTATATTGAGAAAGAAGAAAAATGATGAGCTTGGAATTCCTCTGCACTCTTAAGAAACCTCAATATATTCTTTTACTAAATAAATACAGTACTATATGTGTTTGGAGGAGTTTAGTAACAGTGACGTCAAAATTAATCTCAAAAACTATTTGTAGTTGGTTTATTGGTACACAAGTAAGTGACGAGTATCAATTAACCAACTACAAATAGTTTTTGAGATTAACTACAGTGCTATTGAATGTTACTGGTTGTAATGCTATGCTGTATAAGTTTGTTTGTATAATTTTATTTGTTTGGCAACCAATATTTACCATTATCTCCATGCATTACTTGCTGGGAATGCAACATTTGGCAGCAATGTAGCTGTTGCAAGCAAGCATTGGTTCAGCTTATGTGCCTTTAAAACCACGTGCCAGATAGCTAAAATTTCTGTTGCCTAGAACTATATGTAGTATTTAAAAAATAGAGTGCATAATTTTAGGTATGCTTTCCCCATATGTAGAGAATAAGTAAAGTCCATTACAACATGGATTCTGAAATGTTTGGTTTCTGAGTTATGGTCTTCAAAACTGCGATAATCACTGCAATGTATTTCTTACTACAGGTAGCTTTCTTTACAGAAAATGTTCAAAGTGTCAATCTCCTGCTTGAACACAGGTCTCACATTGATGTCTCATGGCTATGCAAACGTGACCCCAATTTCCAGGAGTATTATGAATGTTCTCACAATCTACCACAATTTGATTCTGAAGAAATTACGTGTCAGCACCCAACACTTTTAAACTATGTTCGACAAGGTTCATATTGAGTGAACATGTTGGTCATGCAATTGAGCCACCTCTCCTATCCATCGATCAGGAAACCTTAATCCAAGCCCCGGCAAGTGTTGTGAGTGAAGTGTGCAGAAGTGCCAGCTTGTAAGAAGTGAGCTTGTTGATGAATGCTCAGTGGAAAGTGTTCATGCACATGAAGTATGGTGATTTCCAGGAAGTTTGTATGCCTACCCTGTAAGTCTGTTTAGTTGTTTACGTCCAGCTTACTGATCACTAATGGTACTGGTCTGCATGTTGAAGGTGAACCAGACTTGATGAATTGGAAGAATTTTATGTAGGTTTTTATATGCCCATACATGATGATTGTAGAAACTGGTAATATCTAATGTGAACTGTGCTTCATCTGTAAATAATATCAAGGCAGGAAAATTTGGATTTGTCACACAATGCTGCACAAACCAATGGCAGAACATCAATTGAAGAGGGCAATCTATGGTGATGGGGCCTGCACATGTTGCAAATGATAAGGATACTACTGTTGCTCTTGAAACTGTCTCAGTACAATTGTACTTATGAGAAACGTTCACTTGCAATTCTGATCTTCTTGGAACAATAGGACTCATGTGCACAGAAACCAAAATCTTCTCTATATTTGAAAATGTGGATTTTTGTGAAACCCTCCACAAACAAGATGTAAACTCAACAGTGATGTAGACTTCAAAAGTCTTCCAATGTGGACGTCTTTCCTGTGGGCACCTCTTTATAAAAATCACAAGCCAGCGTATCATTGCCATCTGCCTTACCACACATGAATTGTATTTCTCCCAGCTGCTGATTTGAGAATGATATTCTCAAATTCTCTTGATGTTATGCAACTTTCAGTTGAATGCTAAACACAACACCCAATGTACTCTTTGCCTTGGAATAAAGTTTCCTGTTTATGTCTTCAGTCATGTCAACTACCTATGGGAAAAGAAACATTATGATGAATATCATTCTTCAGAAACCAAGTACTTCAGGATGTATTTTGTAATGGACTTTTTAGTGTCTACATATGGTACATACATACCTGAATTTGTCCTGTATTTTTTAAACACCCTGTTCTGAAACATTTTGTTTTTAAAACCTAAATAATGAGCACTTTTTGGTTTCACTTTCTGTATTTAAACTATTTGTTAGTTACATACTTTGATTCATCTTATTGTTCAAGCTATTGAGATTACCTTACCTCAAAGAACTTAAATTGTTCAAAATTGTACTATTTCCCAAGGAAGACAGAAAGTAACAGAATTTTATCAGACAATTTTTATGTGTTTTCAAATAGTAAAAATTTGTATAGCTGCTTAAATATTAATCATGATACAATTTAGCAAATAAAATTAATAAGAAAAATTATCCCAAAGTATAAACTTAAAAGAAGCGTAGGGACAGTGAAGCACAAATTAGTACAAAAGTGAATCGAGAATATATTGACACATTGCTTCACTCACACTGTTTATTCACAGGACATGTTTCAAGAGCTCTTGCTCCTATCCTCAGCTGATACTCGACTAGTGCAAGTTGTAGTGGTTTCTTCTTTCTCCGTATTGTCAATAGATGGCGTGAAGTACTTGTCAAAGATGTCCGGTGGTGGAGTTTCAAAATTCATGACTCTATGACGATTTTTGTTAATGAAGATTTTTTCCCATACGGAAAGGTCTATGGGGTGATTAACGTATTTTATTAGAGATGTTTCCAAATTGATGTCATGTCTAGTATTCAAAAAATGAAAAGCCACTGCTGATTTTTCTGTTTCACCATTTTTAATGTTTCTCATATGTTCTTTAGTTCTGATGTTAATATTTCTTTTTGTTTTTCCTATATAAATTTTAGGGCAAGTTTCACATTTGATCTCATAGATTCCTGGTTTTTCTTTGGTAGTGATTGAATTTTTGGGAGGGCCTTTTAACAAATTTCTGATATTAAACCTATTTTGAGGTGCAAGAGTTATGTTGTGTTTTGAGAAGATTTTTTGGAATTTGTTATAGGCTGATGGGTGGAAGGTGAATTTTTTAAAAAGTTTTTTCTCTTTTTCTCCTGTAGGTTCTAGGGTGGTGGTTTCTTTTATTTTCTTAGCTTTGTTCAGTCTGTTAACAGTTTTGTCTACTAAATTTGGGTTGAAACTGTTGGATATAGCTACTTTTTTTATGTGTATGTATTCTTCTTGATAATCTTCTCTGTTTAGTGGAAAGTTGATCATCCGAAAGATTAAACTGTTGAAAATGGCATGTTGGTGTTGTTTTGGGTTGAAACTGTTGTTCTTAATGTAATTATCTGTGTGTGTCGGTTTCCTGTAGATACCAAAAGTGAGTTTGTTGTTCATTTTTTTGATCTTGATGTCCAAAAAGGGGAGCACACCATCCTCTTCTGTTTCCAATGTAAATTTTATAGCTGGATTTTGTATATTCAAAAGTTTAAGACCATCTTGTATGAGTTTTTTAGGTACTATTGCAAAAATGTCGTCAACATAGCGATACCACACTTTGAAATAATTTGGAAAAGCTTTTGTGATATGTGTTTCAAAAGCACTCATGAATAAATCTGCCAAGAAGGGAGACAATGGGTTGCCCATAGCTAGGCCCGTTTTTTGTTTATAGATCTGTCCATTAAAGCTGAAAAAATTTTGATTGATACAAATTTCTGTAAGTTGTGAAAGTTCTTCTATTTCTTCAGGTGTTATTTGTATTGATTCCAGCCATTTTTTGAGAAGTGGAATAAGCTCATTGGTAGGTATACTTGGATATAAAGAAATGACGTCAAAGGAGACTAAAGCATCTGTAGAGTTGATCTTTGTGTCCTTCAGGAGATTTAACAATTCATACGAGTTTTTGATACTAAAATTTTCAAATTTTGTGAAGGATCTGAAGATTTGAACCAGCCATTTTGATAGTTGGTAAGTGGGTGCATCAATGTTATTAATTATTGGTCTGAGGGTAATTTCAGGTTTATGTATTTTGGGTAAACCATATATGTATGGTGTTTTTGGACTGTCTATTTTATTGTTCAATTTATCTCTTTTAGTCATGATTTTACTGTTTTTAATTGCTAATTCAATTAGCTAATTAGCAATTAAAAACAGTAAAATCATGACTAAAAGAGATAAATTGAACAATAAAATAGACAGTCCAAAAACACCATACATATATGGTTTACCCAAAATACATAAACCTGAAATTACCCTCAGACCAATAATTAATAACATTGATGCACCCACTTACCAACTATCAAAATGGCTGGTACAAATCTTCAGATCCTTCACAAAATTTGAAAATTTAAGTATCAAAAACTCGTTTGAATTGTTAAATCTCCTGAAGGACACAAAGATCAACTCTACAGATGCTTTAGTTTCCTTTGACGTCATTTCTTTATATCCAAGTATACCGACCAATGAGCTTATTCCACTTCTCAAAAAATGGCTGGAATCAATACAAATAACACCTGAAGAAATAGAAGAACTTTCACAACTTACAGAAATTTGTATCAATCAAAATTTTTTCAGCTTTAATGGACAGATCTATAAACAAAAAACGGGCCTAGCTATGGGCAACCCATTGTCTCCCTTCTTGGCAGATTTATTCATGAGTGCTTTTGAAACACATATCACAAAAGCTTTTCCAAATTATTTCAAAGTGTGGTATCGCTATGTTGACGACATTTTTGCAATAGTACCTAAAAAACTCATACAAGATGGTCTTAAACTTTTGAATATACAAAATCCAGCTATAAAATTTACATTGGAAACAGAAGAGGATGGTGTGCTCCCCTTTTTGGACATCAAGATCAAAAAAATAAACAACAAACTCACTTTTGGTATCTACAGGAAACCGACACACACAGATAATTACATTAAGAACAACAGTTTCAACCCAAGACAACACCAACATGCCATTTTCAACAGTTTAATCTTTCGGATGATCAACTTTCCACTAAACAGAGAAGATTATCAAGAAGAATACCTACACATAAAAAAAGTAGCTATATCCAACGGTTTCAACCCAAATTTAGTAGACAAAACTGTTAACAGACTGAACAAAGCTAAGAAAATAAAAGAAACCACCACCCTAGAACCTACAGGAGAAAAAGAGAAAAAACTTTTTAAAAAATTCACCTTCCACCCATCAGCCTATAACAAATTCCAAAAAATCTTCTCAAAACACAACATAACTCTTGCACCTCAAAATAGGTTTAATATCAGAAATTTGTTAAAAGGCCCTCCCAAAAATTCAATCACTACCAAAGAAAAACCAGGAATCTATGAGATCAAATGTGAAACTTGCCCTAAAATTTATATAGGAAAAACAAAAAGAAATATTAACATCAGAACTAAAGAACATATGAGAAACATTAAAAATGGTGAAACAGAAAAATCAGCAGTGGCTTTTCATTTTTTGAATACTAGACATGACATCAATTTGGAAACATCTCTAATAAAATACGTTAATCACCCCATAGACCTTTCCGTATGGGAAAAAATCTTCATTAACAAAAATTGTCATAGAGTCATGAATTTTGAAACTCCACCACCGGACATCTTTGACAAGTACTTCACGCCATCTATTGACAATACGGAGAAAGAAGAAACCACTACAACTTGCACTAGTCGAGTATCAGCTGAGGATAGGAGCAAGAGCTCTTGAAACATGTCCTGTGAATAAACAGTGTGAGTGAAGCAATGTGTCAATATATTCTCGATTCACTTTTGTACTAAGAAAAATTATACTCATTTATTTTGATTGATAACATTGAAAGCCATGAAACTTGGTAATAAACAAGTTATTTAGGGCTTTGCTCTCTTATCTATGTAGAAATTAATTAAGCTGCTATATAGCATTTTCTCTTCTTATGGAGACGTAATACCATATTTAATAGAAATAACTTCTGGAGATATAGTATGAAAAGTCAATTTATACTTTTCATACTCGTGCAAAACTGATAAAAAATGACAGCTCCATGTTGTTTATTTATTCAGAATTGTCAGGAAAAGTTTGCAGATTCTATATGTGTATGGAAAGCATGTATCTCAGACTGGTTGAAATTACTTCTTTACCACAATTAGTCTCTCGATGAATAAAAATACTTTTTAGTATGATCTTTAGGAATGTTAATATTGTAGATCTCTTAACTAGTAAGGTTATATTCACGCTATAATATTTTGGCTTTGGGTCTAATATTCAGATATGCTTGCATAAGTTATGAAAATAAGTTGATACTGATTATTCAATGCCTGTTCGCCTGAAGTTGCACTTCTTCTGTGTGGTCCAAGCCCCCCTCATGCTGTACCCCTGTAAGTTCTGGAACAACCACAGAAGCTAGCTACTGCTCCTTCATGCGAGACTTAATCTGGTTGGTCACTGTGTTGACAAGTCATCTCATGCCCATGGTGAAGACAGTCCACAAGATTCTCCACATAATCGACTACTGGCTGCTCTGTCCCAAGGGGACTCCCATAAATCAAGATCACACAGTAGGTGCAACTCCCTGTTGAAGAGCAAAATAGCTGACATCCTAGTAGTGTCATGGAGTGTCATGGAAAGATGAGCAGAGGCCAGAAAGAAAATTGACACCTTAACATCCCAGAGACACTGGTGGTTGGCCATGGCCATCCTCAGGTGCTGTTTGAGGGTTCTTATGTACCACTTGACCATCTGTTTGCTGATCGAGAAGCATTGTGCACATCTAGTACACTCTGATTTGCTCTGGCACTTCTCTAATCAGGTTTGATGTGAAGTTTGTGCCCTGATTGCTATGTAGTTTCAATGGCATTCCAAAGTGCAGAATAATTCTTCCAAAATTGTCTGACCTTCTGGTTAGATATGGCATACACCTCTGACAACTTGGGGAAGAAATCCATAATTAGCAGATATTTACTGCTCGTCTTGGACAAAGGAATGGTCCAGCAGTATTGATAGATGTGCTCATTATACTGCTGCATGCATCCCTGGATCCTAGTCTGATGCACACATTTGGAAGCACCATTTTTGAGCATTGATCTGTAGCTTCAACTAGTAGTGCCTAAGTCAGAGCTTGTCAATCATTTGGTTGATTCTGGACAGTAATTGCCTCAAACTGGTACTGGAACACTCCCCACAACAAAGTTCTGTTGAATTTTGTGGGTAACAGTGGCCTCAAACTGTTAAATGAATACTGCTCATCACAAAGATCTGTTGAATTTTCACATTAGTTGGTGTGGTGTTCTAGCAGCCTTTTGTAACTTTGGTTTCCTGGTTTCTCTTCCACTGTAGTAGTTGCCATTCTCTTGCTTTACTTTTGAAAGCTGCTCTGTTTTTCTGGCTGACTTAGACACTCTCCCACTGTAACAGTCTTTCCCTCCACATCAGATTTGATTTCTTTCAACTCCTTAGAGGTGCTGTTTTTCAGGTCTTTCACTATCATATTCATTTCAAATTTCAAACAGTCATTGTCAAAACTGTGTTTGATTTATTTTGTCTTTTTTGTTCTTTATTCTTGCCTGCATCTTCATTCTGGAATGTTCACTGCCTTAATTTCAGTTCCTCTCTAATCCATTCCAAAGTATATTTACTCCATTCCAGATTTCATGGTCTTAATTTCATTAATAATTCTTTAATCATTTCCTCCATGAGGAAGATATCATCTAAAAATATGTTTGCTGGCCTTATAGGCCATGATTGAACAATAAAATAGTTAAAACTTGATGGTTTGTCTTCAGTTGTGGAGGACATCTTCACAAGAGAAGAGTGGCAGGACGAGTGGTATGTGAGTGTTGATTATATTTTTTTTTACTGCATTTAAATAACATCAAACTCAATAACAATTTACCATACAGATTGAACAGGACAGGAGACTCTCGTTTCTAGATATCATGTTCAGCAAAGAAGCACAAGGAAAACTTGGCTACTCTGTGTACAGAAAAACCATTAGCACAGATCAATACTTGTCTAAGGACTTTGTCACTACCATCTAACAAAAACAAGGGGTTTTAAGCTTAATCGAACTTGACAAAAGTATAAGTGACCCATTAACACCTACAATATGAACTAAAATATGTTAAACAAGCTTTCACCAATAATGGCTATTGTAAAAATGAATTTACATGTGCCCCATTCTTTGCAACAAATCTTAAAGAGAAAATATAAATTGACCTAACCCAACAGCTAAGTTTTTCTGCTGTACATTAAGGCAAATACACCGTGAAATTAAGTTAGTTTCGAAGAAATGCAAAAATTGAATTTTTTATTCTTACTGTACTTGCATTCCTTCATTCATTTGGTACTCTTGGGTTAGTAATATTGTCAACATTTATCACTCAGTGCATCCTTTTAAACACTCATGAACACAATCTGTATCATACATCCGAATTTTAAATGGTTTTTTCAGAACATTTTTTCAGTATGTTTTATTTCTTAAAATACTCCACATGTCAAAATGTTGGACCAGTTAACTAAATTTTCAGTAAATCTTTGTGAATAATTAAGACTCTCAACCCGTGCTGAAACGTTACAGTTACATAATCTTTTATTAAATATTTCTGTAATCTGATATTTATAAAATAAAGAAAAATTGAAAATGTTAAGGGCATATTCTTCTTTTCTTACATGGTTTCATTTGAATTTTAAAAAACTTGATGCGCAATTCTTTATAATGGTCTGTTAAAGATATAATAAAATCCTTAGTATTTGTAAAAACTATTTAATATGGGCATTTTCAATTAATTGCAGTTAAATATCGAACAAAAACTTGAGCACAAAAGTGAATCGAGAAGATATTGACACACTGCTTCACTCACACTGTTTTTTCACAGGGAGTGGAGTTCCAGCTGATATGAGCAAAAGCTCTTGAAACATGTCCTGTGAAAAAACAGTGTGAGTGAAGCAGTGTGTCAATATCTTCTCGATTCACTTTTGTGCTAAGTTGTGCTTCACTGTCTCTACGCTTCTTTCAATTTTATATCTTGAAACACTTGAGATCTCTGAAACATGCAGATATTTTGTAGAAATATTCTCATTATTATATTGCATCATCATACTGAGATGAACATTTCAGGTTGCTCAAATGGAACTGAGCCATTATTCAGCTAAAGATTCATTGGACTCGCTCTCTTGCCACTGGTATATGGAAGGTACCATATACATGGCGCCAATCTGTATATGCACTACAAAATGCAGCATAAAGATGTCTTGTTATAAGAGAAAAGCTCTGTTATTGAAGTAAAGCTCACAAATTATAACAAATATTAGTGACTGAAACTTCACTTGTCTGTGATAAATTATATATTTTTAACCAGAACTAGTTTCACAAATTAATCATTTCCATCGTCATGTCTGGACTGTTAACATTACTGCTGCTACGTGATGAATTATTTGTTTGTTTTTCAACTACTAAAAGTAAAAGAAAGTTTATTGACAGAATCAGTTGCTGATATCTCAAAATTCATTATGTGATCTTCATTAAAAATAAATATTTGTTATTACCAAACTATCAAATTTATAAGTCTATTTAATTGCTCTAATAATTTCATCTCTAAATTTATTTCACAATTAAAAACTAAAAATTATCTGCCATAAATTACTTACCAATCTATTTATATTTAATATTTCTAAAAGGTTTTTTTATTCTAGATTCTATACGATATTAGGTCTTACTAAAACCATTTGAAATCTATACAGCTAAATTGATAGATTTTATTATTTGCAATTTTTTCTTTTCTTTTTTTGTTTTTTAAGTAGTAATTTTTTATTCTGTTATTTTTATATATTTATTTTTGGTCACTAATATTTATGATAATTTGTTTATAAAATATGTCATTTCAGTCACACAGAATCAGCTGTTGCAAATCATGCCCTTGTATTAGATTAACATAGTAATATGTTCAAGAAAATGGAAGTCTCTGCAGCACCAAACATTACTACCCTAGAATATTCAGATAAATTATATAAATATTTAAATATCCCAATAATTTTGTTACAAAAGATGCATTTAAGCTAAATCAGGTAACTGTTTTAGTAACAGTTCTTCTGCTTTACAAAGTGTTCATATTGGCCAACACAATGCTAATCACAAGAAAGCAATTCATACACAAAACACTCCCATTATTTCAATAGTATAAATTACTGTCATGTCATATGAACTCACTGTTGGCAACCATTCTTGCCACTGTTGAACCCAGAGCTGTCAGCCATTATTACCACTCTTCTCTTCTGAGAATGTGTTCTACAGCTGATGGTCCCAAAAGACATAGCTGTCAACAGGACCTTAAACCTTTCACTTGCCTGCTTGCTCACTCACTCACTAGGAATGGATCATAAAATAGCACAAGCAAAAAGGAAATATCACTCAGTTTGATTATGAACTACACTCACTCACTCACTCACTCACTCACTCACTCACTCACTCACTCACTCACTCACTCACTCACTCACTCACTCACTCACTCACTCACTCACTCACTCACTCACTCACTCACTCACTCACTCACTCACTCATCCACCCACCCACCCATCCATAATAGTAATAATAAACGATAATAGTTACGATAATAACAGTGATAATAATGATAATAATAATGATAATAAAAAAACTTCCAGAGATAAAGTGCTGTACTAATCTGGCGTAAACTGTGTAACCCCCCCCCCCCCCCCCCCAGGATGCCATCTTTGGTGGTGTCTCCCTCAAGCCAGGAATCATAGTTTGTCCTGAATGTTGTTGTTGTTGACTAATGGCACTGGGGATTAGTTGATTTGCATCATTTTCTCCCTAGCTTCCCAATATAAAGCCTGTAGGTTCCCACTTTTGAGACCATTACATTTGGATGTAGGTATGCAGTGTATTTTATAAAGGTGTTCTGCAAGACAATCATTGCCAGTTTCCATTCTAAATAGGGCCACTGCAGTTTTTCTTGGTAGTTTTTGTATGTCAGTTTTGTCTCCAATGTTCTTATAATCCTTGTCTTTTAGTTTATCTTCTTCATCAAGTCTCTGCTGTCTTTTAAAATGTAGCTTAATGTTGTTTAATTGTTTATTAATTTCAGTTTGTCTTACAGATTTTATATTTTGAATTGCACCTTTTTTCGCTAGTTGCTCAGCATGTTCATTACCTAAAAGTCCAACGTGGGCTGGAATCCATTGCAGGGTGACATGGTTACTTGATTTGACAGCTTTAATTAAACTTCTTATTTCTTTGATGTTTCTTGTTTTGTTTTTATAGTTTACAATCCCATCTATGGCTGATTTTGAATCTGTTAAGATAACTATGTTTTGCTTTATGTACGGTCTGTACAGGACATTCTGCAGTGCTGCTTTTATGGCTGTTCTCCATCATAATGGTTTGAAGTTTTTGTCTAGTGTTAGATACTGTGCAAAATGTTTGCTGTATACTCTTGCACCAGCATCTTGTTTGTTTATAAAGGATCCATCTGTATATATTCAGAGCCATTTTTTTTCTGGATATCTTTCATTTTCTGTGGCTATTGCTATTGCTCTCATTTCATCTGGTAAATTGTTTTGCTTATGTATTGTATATAACAGGTCATTCTTATAATGTATGTCAATATATTCTGTTGGGCTTGTTTCCTCTATTGTTGTATTTGTTGTTATTATGTTCTTGTGTTTTGAGTTATTGATGTATGTTCTGAAGCTTGTTTGGGTTTTTAGATTGCTTATATTATCTGCTGTGTGATACCATTTGTGTCTATTTTTGTTAACTAGCAGTTTTTGTGCTAGGGTAATTGCCTTTAGTTCAAGTTCCAGTTCTATGGCCATATTTTTTGTGAAGCTCTGTAGTATGGCAATTGGTGTTGTTTTCACAGCTCCTGTTATTATTCTTAGTGAATTGTTTTGTGAGATTTCTATTTTCCTTTTGAGTTTCTTGCTTACTGTTGCCAGCAGTTCTCCTCCAAATTTTTTTCTATGTTTATCTCCATATTGTTATGGTTAGTCCATTGTTCCAGTATTATAATTGCATTCTCCATTGTTTTTTTGTAACCTTTTATAATGTTTCCCAGAACTTATATTCTTTTCCGAGGTCCATATTACTAGGTCGTCGGCATACTTCCCACTTGTATGTTATCTAGTTTCTTCAGTGCATCTGCTAGGTCATTTATAAATATATTAAAGAGAATAGCACTTGTAACAGATCCTTGGGGTACTCCAACTCGGGTTTGTTTCCATTTGGATGTGGCTGTTTTGTACTGCACTGCAAACCATCTTTGAGATAAGAAGGCTTGAAACCAGTTTAGCATGTGACCTGATATGCCATATGATTTCATCTTGTGTAGTAGCATTTCTCGCCATACTCTATTTGTGGTGGACAACATGGCTCTGGGGTGGATTTTCTCCGGGACCTCCGGTTTCCCCCGCCATCTCATTCCATCGGTGCTCCATCTTCATCTCATGTATCATCAGTGTCACCGTCTGTGGTGCCGCATGTAGTAAAAGCGGGCGTTAAACACTACACATTTTTTTTCGCCATACTGTGTCAAATGCACCTTTGAAATCAACAAATAGTGCTAGAGAAGTCTTATTTTTATTAAAATTTTGTTTAATGTCTTGTGTAAGTCTTACAACCTGATGTATTGCTGAGTTATCTTTCCTAAACCCGGCTTGTTCTGGGACTATTATATTTTGTGTTTCCAGGTAAAATGTCAGTCTTGTAGCTATCATTCTTTCTAGAAGTTTTGCTATGTTTGAAGTTAATGATATCGGTCTGTAGCTATCTATCGATTGTGCCAGTTTTCCTTTCTTCTTGATGGGTATTATTTTTGCTTTTTTCCACAATGTTGGTATATTATTTCTGGTGGTCCAAATGTTATTGAAAATTTTTAGTAGGGTGTCCTGAATGTTAATGTGTATTATATTCTATTATATGAAACTGAAGTTGAGATTTTTTTTCTTTGCACAGGAAGTGCTATAACAGAATAAAATTTTAATTGTGTATCCCTTCTTGTTTTACCTTTTATTGTTCTTTTAATTGTGCCATTTATTGTTTGAAATCTATTAATTTTCTTTCTTGAAATTTTCATATTATATGCTTTACTATTGTGTTTCAAATGGGAAGAGTTCTTGCCTGTAGTGAATCAGATGCGTTAAAGCCTTCACCATAGCCACCTCGTTATCCCCACTCTTTTTATATTTCCCTCTCTCTCGCACACTTGCAAGTGTTCGTGGTGCTAGACGTAAGGGAGCGCAAACTGAATTTTCCAAAGTTTTATAATAATGCAGTTGTTGAAATCGCAATTGCAACATGAATGAATATTCGTATATTACGCAAATGTTTTAAATATTTAAAGTTAATTATAGTTCATGAATTACTTATTTTTCTAATCCAACGAAAATACCAGCAGTGCATCCGTATAGCTGTGAATGTTACGTTAAAAGATAATTCGTCATTGTCATTGTCTTCAACGTCTGAGTACTGCAAATTTGTGATGATAGGTTCCAAAATCTCGTTATGTGCTATTTCTTTCCAAAAGTCGTCTTGTAGTTTATCTGATGTCTCACACAGTTTTCCCAGTCTTGTTGTGTTCCTTGTCAATTTCTTTGTGAATAATTCATTCACCGTCAGTCAGTTTAAAACTAATATTTCTGTTTGCCTCATAATTTGAGCCCACATTATCTCTGTTGGATTGTTCTAAAAAACCAACTAATGAACTTTGAAATCCTGCCAGTAGACAACCCCACATTTAAATTCATCACATGGCAGCAGCAACTCCACAACTACCCACACCACTGGATCAAGCTTTAGTCGCATTAGAGCCGATGATGCGAACAATATTTCGTGAAATATGTCCTCAATATAGGTATGTAAGTGAAGCTGATGTGTAATAAATATGACTCATTTATAATTTAATAATTATTTTGCTTCACTGTGGTGTTCCAATACAGTTAAATTACGATATAGTGTTGTAAGTTATACTTTCTAATTGTTTAAACAATCTTTCCATTTGTTAAAATTTTACTACACCTCTATGTATATAAACAGATATTGTTCTTCCCAAATAGAGGGAAAAGTACATATGGATAATGGGTGAGGATTAGTCACACTTTGAGATGTAGCCATTCCTATACTCCACAAGCTGACACTGCATCCTGGTTACGCTAACTATAACACAATACACATTCAATACTTCTTGGTTACATTTATGTATGCACCCCATTTTAAATCTTCTTTTAACCATCCCTCCTCTGAGGTCATGTTTTCCCTTGTTACTTATGCTATTGTCAACTAATTTTATTGGTGGGTTTATCATTTAATTTGTACTTTGGCTAGCATGAAACATATATTGCTTTTTCCATACCTATCAAAAGTCTGTTTATTTGATCTAAACCATGCTACTAATTTTCTCATATTATGAAAGGGTAGAGCCAGACTGAAAAATTCAATGCCATAGCCGGGATTTGAACTACGGATCTCCTGGTTTCCGTCCAGCTGCTCTAACCATTTGAGCTACTATGGCCAACGTGCCAATATGACATTAAATTCTCCAACTGACTCGTGTTTCTCCCGGTAAACCACTAGGAGTTCTCATAAACACACGAGACAACTACCTTAATGGCGACTTACTATGCTGTTAGTACTTTAAGGCCCGGGCTTTATAGTTCAGACCACTATTAGGTACAATTAATGGAAATTAATTGTTCTTTCACACTAGCGGTGTGTAGGACGCACTATGATAGGGTAGAGCCAGACTGAAAAATTCAATGCCATAGCCGGGATTTGAACCACGGATCTCCTGGTTTCCGTCTAGCCGCTCTAACCATTTGAGCTACTATGGCCAACGTGCCAACATGACATTAAATTCTCCAACTGACCAGGAGATCCGTGGTTCAAATCCCGGCTATGGCATTGAATTTTTCAGTCTGGCTCTACCCTTTCATAGTGCGTCCTACGCACGGCTAGTGTGAAAGAACAATTAATTTCCATTTCTCATATTGGTTTATTCTTTTTCATGAAGCTGTGCATTATTTTTATTTTCATCTGCAAATAGTACAACCTCTGCTTGTCGGGGGTTAAATTGCATATTGTTTAATCTGTTAACATATGTATTCATATACAATATGATGGATCTTTTTTGCCTATTTTTTTATTGTCATAATGAAATATTCAATGCAGTACAATGGCAGTAACATTGAAATTGTTTTTTAAGTGCTCAATAATGGAAATTTTCATTGCTGAATATCTCCTAGTTTAAAATCACAAGTGTACTCATGATATGCTTATGCCCTTTTACTTCTTGAAATTACAGTAACAAAAGTGAATTCCAGGTACTGAAACTAAAAAATGAACAGCAACACATTTAGAGCCTTATTTATGTTTGTGGCTGTGCAGAATACCCTGAAGCAAAGATCAGTACATAAAGCTACTCCACAGTCTTTACACATGTATCTAATTCCCTCCATGCCTTCTTCCCTTTGGCATCATGCACACTACTGCACATCCTACACATTCTTGTTGGATTCTGCTTCTTTTTGGTCGGAGAAATCACTGATGGAAAATAATATCCAACAAGTCAAATTAGGGTTGCATTTGCTGATAATGGCTCGCTGCTTCTGTGACAATACCTCCCTCTGAAGTTTTTCAATGAGCTGCTAATTGACAGCCACGTAAAAGTCAAGGGCACTATTCTTTCCTCCATGTTTTTTATACTGGACAAAGGCATTCCATTCTGCCAATTCCAAAAGATGAAAAAATATCTTCTTGTAGTACTTCTTGACCCTCTTGTGTGGTGATGTGCTGATCTGCTTTATGCACACCTTCCATTGTGTCATTATAAGCAAATACAGCCGCTGTTTTGACAATTTCTTTGTTTTTTACTTTCCATGTCTGCATTTCTGCATTGTGGATAGTGGAGAGCATGCAGATGTCTCTTATTTTTCCATTTCAGTGCAGTTAGTTTACCTTGCTTAAATGCTGCAACCTCCCCTTTCTTTAGTTTCTTGGTAGGGAAAGAACATTTCTTGTTGGATGCACAAGAAGGTTTGCAAGTGGGGAAGAACTATAATAATTATCTGGAGTAAAGCAGTATCCTATGTTTAGCAAGGGTTGCATTAGCATCTTTACAGTTTGTGATGACATTGGCAGATCATTATATTTTTCATCAAATTTGATACCCTTGCCTGTGTAAATAATTAGGGACCAAACATATCGAGTCACTGACTCACACAATATGAATGTTTTGATGCCAAACCTAGCTCTCTTGAGTGGCAAATACTGGATCCATCCCAGTCGCCCTTGTACAACATCAGGCTTTCATCAATGATGACATCTCTTTCTAGAATGCAGCTGCTTCTGAATTTAACCAACAGGTAGCTCACAGTATGCCATACCTTATTTAGTTTGGGTTGTGGATGACTTCATTATAGGTTGCATTGTTGGCAAAATGTAAAAGCTTTTAAAATTGACAAACCTTTGGAATGGTATAACCTCTCTAAAAATTGGTGTGGCTAATGTAGCTCTTTTAGTCCAGTACATTTGCTATGTGTTTTTTTTTTACAATGCTTTGTAACAATATTACAGCAAGAAATATGTACATTTCATGACCTGTTGTTTCCTTGCATGCCGGAACATTTGTTTGTGTTGCATATCTGTTGGTCTCAGTAACCAAAATTTGCATGAATCCGTCGTCACTGAATTATCTAAAGTAAATGCAAGACATCAATACAGGGCTGAAAATTAATTTCAGGTTTACATATAAAAGGAAACCGTGGTGGAGCAGGTGACATTGGCCTAGATTAATCTACTTTGCACCACACTCTGCCACTTGCAATATCACACTCAGACGAAGTTCATTCATCACTTTATTCTTCTGAACTTTTGTTATAGCTATCTTCTGAATTCTCAGATCCACTAAATTCAATATCGAACTCATATTCACTCTGCCACACAAGATACTGCGAGAGTGGATTGTAACACTGGCTTCTGCTATCACAAAGCTGGAATTAACTGCCTGATTCAAAGATATCACTTGGCAGAAGTATACATTTCAAAGCAACAGACCACAGTAATATCTATGAAAATATCAAAGAACTGCGAAAAGCAACAGACCACAGGGATATCTATGAAAATATCAAAGAGCTGCGAAAACACGAAATAAAACAAATATGTTTGACCTTCTAAAATATATGCCGATCAGAAATGATAAGCCCAAGTACTACATGGCAAAGCGAGAAAGAGTATCAGGAAAAATTTGCAATACAGAGATGTTTATCTCAGCTTATCGCGCATACATGGCATGTCCAGTGTATGTATAGTCTGTTCAGATGTAATTATGTCTTCTGGACAGCAGTGTGTCATACCTCGGCCGATGCGAGAAAACGTATTGTGGCGAACCCATTATTTACGATAGTGCGGCGGGAGTGATAAGAGACAGATAGTGCCGGGTGGACATAAAGAGCTTGGCTAAGCAGATAAACATAGCATGGAGATAAAAGGCATGCCAAAACAGATAAAGTTAGATAAAAAAGGAAAATTCTAGTGACATCTTGATTTCTTATTAATTTATTTGATTTATTCGATTTCTTATTAATTTATAGATGAGTCGTATTTATTACACATCAGCTTCACTTACGGGTAATAAATACAACCCATCTATAAATTAATAATTATTTCGCTTCACTGTGGTGTTCCAATGCAGTTAAATCTCGATATATTCGATTTCTTGTTTGTTACAGAATATTCCAGAAATGTCTAGTAATATGACCCGTGGTATATATAAGGAAGCCGTGACTCGCCAAGTAGTAGTTGTAAAGACAGTCGTAAACAGAGTCGTAACGAGAGCTGTAATTGAAACTGGTGTGTTTGGAAAGTGAGCTCTTTGTTGTGGTCAACGACCTTGCTAAATTGTAATTGTGTATAGGCGTAATTATGCTACTGTAAGGATTGAACAGAGTGTATTTCTACGGAGATAAAGAACATTTTGAATTTCTGCAAATTGGACTTTTAATTCTACATACCCACAAAGTTTTGTATCATATAGACACATGCAGCTTCCAATCATTCTATTTGTGTTTCATAACATATTGTACGTCAACTTACTAATATTTCACTCTTCTAATCGACCAGATAAGACCAATAAGAGACGATCATAGCGCTGGTCACCTGAAGGTCAATACACGTCAATGCTCTGTTGAGTAATATACTCAGCATTTTATTATGCCATCAAATTTGAAAAAACAAGTATACTCATGGTTTTATGTTAAGAGTTTAAGCATACTTTTAGGTGCCATTAAAACTATTGATATGGGGCTATTGCTCATAAACAGTTAATAGCCATCAATCTGGACTGGAGTTGAAACCACAACCTGATTAGCACCTAACCAATTCAGACACCCAGACCAGCATATGATACCAATGTGCTATTGTTGGCATATTTTGCTCTCTTTTATACTGTTATTTACTTGAATACTTTCAATTGCCAGAGATCTATGTCCTTAACCGCTTCAGTGATAGCCATTTAAACCCTTTACGGGTTGGAAACAGATACCCAATAAACAGAACAAGACATTTAATTTGTTAAATGTTGTAAAAATAAATATACATTCATAATATACATAAATATACATTCGTAGCTTCTGTATTTATTAAGTTATTTAAATGAAACAAAAGCTGATTTAAAACCCATTAAAGACAGTATACATCTACAGTATCAATAAAGTGGAAACAATATTAATAAATCGTTGAAACTTCACTACTTTGTTTCACTGTAGCAAAAGCCATTCTTTGCTTTGAACACAATATTTGAGTCATTTTGTTTGGTGTGCATACGAATGAATGTATATATGCATAGCTGTGTAAGCAACATCTCCGGTTCAAGGTTTTAGTGTATAGTTATGCTACCAGTGATAATCATTGTATATGTTGTCTCTCTCTGACACACGCACGCACGCATGCATGCACGCACGCACGCACGCACACATGCGCGCACACACACACACAGTAAAGATGGCTGACAATTAACAGGGCTTATCTCAGCTATGGAACAGAGAATAAGTAATAAGCTTTTGCATCATTTTCACAAGTGCTGTGAACAATTAGCCTATAGAAGTACAGTATTCAGAAGTGTTTGTGAGGGTGGAATCCTTATCTCCAAGTAATATGAATGGTAGGAGCACTAATAATTTTATTTAAGGTTAGGATAAGTTTGAAAGTAACATGGAAGAGGCAATTAGACTCCTTTCACAAAAACCAGAAGTGACGTCGGGCTTACTAGCACAAAGCAGACAAGATGTTAGAAACGAGAAGCAAAGACGATGGAAGTGAGTGAACAGTGTTAGCAGACGATCCACAATCTATGGAAAGAGCTATGAAATAGCTGTTACATGTGACAGAAGAAAGCAACAACTTAAGGAAGGATTTGAAGCTAGATATTCTTAAAGCAGTGAGTGTAATAAGAAAAGCATTCGTGGAACTAAAGGAGGAATTAGCAAAGAAGAACAACGAAATAAACAATCTCAGAAAAAATCAAAATAAGCAAGACAGACAAGGAATTGATGGCTCCCAATCAAGGAGGTAGCACACCGCACCAATCTTTTGACAGAAATTGGAAACCGCTGGATAATAACGGAACACCAAATCAAGTGGTTTCCTTGTCGTAGTATCGGAGAAACTAATCAGAGGTTGTAGAAGGCGGGCAAGTCAACAACAGGAAAAAAGCATTCAAACTTATTGTTAAAAATAAGAACAAGCAAAGCGCAGAATACATGAAAATACTGATAAAAACAAAACTCAACCCAACGGAAATGAGCGTAGGGATAAATTCCTTCAAAAAATTAAAAAGTGGCCAGATACTCATAGAATCTGAGAATAAGAACGAAATTGAAACCATTTGTACAAATATCAATGAAAAATGGGGGGAAGAGCTGGAAGCAAATATATCTAGTCTAAGAAACTCAAGAATTTTCATCTTTGTTATCCCTGAAGAAATAACAATGGAAAACATTGCAGAAGCTATTGCAACACAGAACTTCCAGATGGAGAACCACGGTAATCAATTACACCCAAAATATATCTTCGAAGATAAGAAAAAGAAAAGAAACACTATCCTGGAAATCAGTTCATCAGCAAGAAAACAAATAATGGATCAAAAACTGAAAATTGGCTGGAATATTTCCGACTGGTGCGACTATATCAGAATACCCCGCTGCTTTAAATGCAGCAAATATAACTACCTGGCAAAGGACTGTACAGGAGAGTTGACATGCCCAAACTACTCAAAAGACCACACTCTGAAAGACTACAAGGAAAATGAAGGAAACTACAAATGCATCAACTGTTGCAGTTTTAACAAATACAATAATGGGAACATGATTATTACGAAACACTCAGCACTGAAAGCTGTTATAGTTATCAAACAGCAATAAGAAAATCCCAACAAACAATAGATTACTAAAATTGGTAGAGGTCTATACCCATTGAAATGTGTTCAGATCAATGTGGAACATTTACACGCAGCAACATCAAACTTAATACAACATATGACAGAAAACAAAATTGATATAACATTTATACAGGAACTGTGCAACTCACAGAATAAATTAGCAGGAATACCGAAGTCCATAAAGACATGCTCAAGGAATTGGAAGGAAAAGGGCAGCAGTAATTGTCAATAATGCAAATGTCAACGTAATAACCATTTCGCAGCTATCGGAAGAAGACTGGTTATAGAAGTAAAATACAATGGTTTTACTTTCGTCAGTGCTAGCATGTACTTCGACCATCGAAGGAACATTGAAGAAGATCTACAGAAAGTTAAAGATACCCTAGAAAAGAACCATGATAAAGGAATAATTATCTTAGTAGATAGTAACGCCAGAAACACTCTATGGAACGACAACCAATGCACAGGGACATACATTAGGAGAATTCATAATAACTAACAACCTCAACATAGTGAACGACACCAGTGAAACACCAACTTTTGAGATGGTCAGAGGAAAGAGCGGGATCGATCTAATAATAACCAACAATCAGCTGCTGAAGTATATATGCAAATGGGAATGTGGAGAGACCGCAGTCTATCACAAAACAATAGACTTTGAGATAGGCAGAATGGTCCCAAATCAGACAAGGAGTCATATAAGTATATGGTTCATTGTAAATGAAGAAGGATTCTAAACCTTCGAGAAAGTATTGACTGTAAATCTTATGGAAACATTCGGGTATGTGTAACCCGATTTTTTATTCGTAGTTAATTTCTCTCCATCTTAATCAGCCACACGTTCAGGCGCAATATGTATCCAGATTTTCTATTCATTGCAGACAGGATGCACGTTGACTGTTTCGAAGACCCAAGTCTGAAAGCCAGATGTAACAGGGTTACTTCGTTGTAGTTTGAATTGTTTCTTGATGATTGTGTCTAATTAAATAGGAATCATGAGATCTCTCATTTTCAGGTGTGGTTTCAAGTGAAATAAATAAAATTTTGGATAAGTCCAATTTCGTAATATATAGTTTAATTGTATAATCTGGATTACATTTTACTTGAACTTTCTTTCGTAGTCAATCATTGCAGATTACCTCCAGCATATCGATAAATTCTTACTTCCTTAATAAATAGTTTCCATTAATTACATAAAATTCCTTACTCCTGCACGTCCACTCATCACTATCAAGATTACAGGATATCTCTCTTTTTGAAGATAATTGATTTTCCGTTACTGTGCAAAACTTTTATATTCACCACAACATTTTTCCATCATGAAACAAGATTATTGATTTTCTTCCCCTAGCAACCGTTCATCATTTTTTTGTATATTGTCATTACATGGCCCACTAATAGTCAGATCAAAAAACAAAACTCATTTTCAAGTTCAAACAAAAACTACCGTTACAAATTATGTAACCCAATTTTTTATTCGTAGTTAATTTCTCTCCATCTTAATTGGCCACACGTTCGGGCACAATATGTATCCAGATTTTCTATTTGTTGCAGACAGGATACACGTTGACTGTTTCAGAGACCCAAGTCGGAAAGCCAGATGTAACAGGGTTACTTCGTTGTAGTTTGAATTGTTTCTTGATGATTGTGTTTAATTAAATAAGAATCATGAGATCTCTCGTTTTCAGGTGTGGTTTCGAGTGAAATAAATAAAATTTTAAGTCCAATTTCGTAATATATAATTTAATTGTATAATCTGGATTACATTTTACTTGAACTTTCTTTCCTAGTCAATCATTGCAGGTTACCTCCAGCATATGATAAATCCTTACTTCCTTAATAAGTAGTTTCCATTAATTACATAAAATTCCTTACTCCTGCACGTCCACTCATCACTATCAAGATTACAGGATATCTCCCTTTTTGAAGATTATTGATTTTCCATTACTATGCAAAACTTTTATATTCACCACGACATTTTTCCATCATCATGAAACAAGTTACAGAACATATATCTATGAAAAGTATTGATTTTATTCCCCTAGCAACCGTTAATAATTTTTTTTATATTGTCATTACATGGCCCACTAATAGTCAGATCAGAAAACAAAACTCATTTTCAGTTAAAACAAACTACCATTACAAATGCCCTTCTTCAGAATATATGGAAAATGATTTTAATTTAAATACCTCAACAATGTGTTTCCATAAATTTTGAAGAACACCCCAATAACAATATTTCACAACAATGAACAATAACATAAATATAACATTTATTTATTATTTATTTATTATTTATTTATTTTCAGTTCAGTATAGTGTTAAATACACAAAAGAACCACGTCATATGAATTTACACAGTTTAAGAAAACAGCTATACAGGTTGTGTGATATAAATAGAATACTAACTTGCTTTAATAAATCCATACACATTAATAATAATAATAATAATAATAATAATAATAATAATAATAATAATAATAATAATAATAATAATAATAATAATAATAATAATAATCTTTAGAGCCGTAGATGCAAACGAAGATTTGCAAAACATGTCCTCAAAATAGGTACGAAAGTGAAGCAGATGTGTAAAAAATACGACTCATCTAAAATTTAATAAGATTCGTTATGTTTTAGATTCCCAAGGTGTCTGACAGCATTTTTCTGCAATTCAAAGATTACATAAAATATAACAATAAATAAACATTGAATGAAACATAACAATAAATGAACATTTAACAACAACTTGGCATTACTATAACACATTTTTTTTAAGTATATATCTTTATTTTCATGTGGGGTGTGCCCTGCCCCAAAATTTGCATTAAAGTATTTTTATAATTACCATTTTTAAATTAATGACAATAAACAAAACATAATATAACAATATAAAGAATATTTTTTAACATAACAATTTGTGAACAAGTATATAATTAAACGTTTTTTTAAACCTGAATTTAAGCAATTTTAATATATATATATATATATATATATATATATATATATATATATATATATATATTGGGTGATTCGCCCACATAATTAATTTTTCAAGTTGTCCTGTATCAATGGCAAGGTTTATTACAATTTCATGGTTCATTCTTGTGACTTTTGAACAGTTAGTGTGATAAAGTTTACTCAGTTGGCTAACCTGAGCGGTGCAAGCATCCAGAACTTGGTTTCTAATTTTTCCGTTTGTGTGTATATCTTTACCATGAAGCTGTTTTAAGGTTAGGTTAGTGTTGTGTTTAATTCTTTGACCAAACTTTAGCAAAATTATTTCGTGTTGTGTATGATATGTGTGACCAATGTGACCTAAATAATTTACGTGTGTAGGTGAGAATATCTTTTGTACATACAGTTACAATTCACATCAAAATAATTATACATCTTCTGATAACCATCTGTATTATTACATTCATTGTTTGGTAAGTCAATATTTCATTTTTGTGTTTAATTACATGTAGAGTTTCCTTTACGTTATTTATTTGTAATACTATCTCACCAGTTACTTCTACATTGTATTCCTGATAATTCTGTGATTCTTTATTTGCCTTATCATATTCATCTTTATACTGACCTACACATTGTACTAATATTTCTTTATCTCCATTACATACTTTATTACTTGATTGTAACTCTTGTATCATACTATTTGTATCTTTTTCAACTATTTGTGTTACCTTTTGTATTGAATTATTTTTACGCGTCTCCCTTTGCTGTTTTAATTCTCCATTCCACTCTTTCAATTCTGTTTCAACTATACCCAAAAATCACTTAAACTTTGTGTTATCCTCCCTTCAAAATTACTTAAATCTTGATTCATCTCCTGCCTTAAACTAACCTCAAAATTCTCCATTTTAGCCTCCATGTTTCCCAAACCATGTCTTAAATCATTTGAATTTTTATCTACTCTGTTTTAAATCACCCATATCCTGTTTTAAATTACCCATTTCCTGTTTTAAATTACCCTCAACATTGTCCATTTTCTGTTGTAAATTACCCATATCTTTTGCTAACTGCTTCAATATCTCCATCACTGACTCATTTTCATTAGCTTTTCCCACAATGTTGCTAAAGCCTTTAACTGCGTAAATGAGGGTAGTACGAAAGCTTTTCGCACCATTATCAGAACAAGAAACCTTGCAAAATATAAGTTGATCCCATGGTGGACTATAGAATTAACAATCATGAGGAAACGTGTTAACACACGTAGAAGATTTCAGCGCACCAGAAATAATGCAGAGCTTCGAGAAGAACAAAGGATAAAATACTTAGAAGAAAAAGGAGGGTACCAATCCACTGTAAATACTGAAAGATTTACATCATGGAAAAATTTGTTGTGTTGGGGAAGGGTCAACTCCTGGAGTGTAGTTTACAAAATAGCAGCGGGAAAAATTAGAAAAACAGTTACACTCATTACACTCCAAAAAGAAGATGGGTCTTATACCACCGAAATGAAATGTGTAGTGTTTAACGCCCACTTTTACTACATACGGCACCGCAGGCAGTGACACTGATGATACATGAGATGAAGATGGTGCACCGGTGGAATGAGATGGCGGGGGAAACCGGAGGTCCTGGAGAAAACCTGCTCCAGCGCCGTGTTGTCCACCACAAATCTCACTTTGCGGTTGCCTGGGATCGAACCCGGGCTGCCTTGGTGAGAGCCAAGCAGTCTAACCACTGAGCCACGGCGTGGCCTTTATACCACCGACATGGAGAGCACAATCAAGTTAATGGCTGAACACTGTGTACTTGATGACGACTCGGAAGACGATGTTTACCACAAAGCGATTAGATAACAAGCTTTTGAACTGACGGATACCATAGATGATACCGAATTTACCCAAGAGGAAATTTTAGATGTCCTGGAAGGATTCAAGCCAAGGAAAGCACCAGGTGAAGATGGATTGACCAGTGACATTATCGCAAGAGCACATCAGAACTGCCCCTTGTTATATACAAGAATATACAATGAACGTCTCAGATAGGATGTTTTCCTAGCAATGTGGAAAAGGATGATAATGATACCAATATTCAAACCAAGAAAGGAGAACACAGCATAAGTCTCAAAATACAGATCCATTAGCCTGATTAATGTAGGAGACAAAGTACTGGAGAAACTGTAAGACTTGAAGGTTTCACGGCGAGCATTACTAATCAAGGCTTCGTGGGTGATCAGCCATGTCAAGTTAATAAAGGTCAAGCTTTCTGCCATTGCAAACTCCATGGCCATCTTCAGGACCTGAAGAAGGCCATGGAGTTTGCAATGGCCAAAAGCTCAACCTTTATTAACTTGACATGGCTGATCACCCACAAAGCCTTGATTAGTACTGGAGAAACTGCTCATAGGAAGAATATCCCACCAGATGTACTCAAGAAATATCCTGAACAAAAATCAGTATGGCTTCACGCCTTAGAGAAGCACAATTGACGCGATAATGGCCTTGACAGAATTCATCGAGGTAAATATTAAAGAATACAACTACATAGCTATGACAAGCTTGGACGTTAAAGGTGCATTTGATGCAGCATGGTGGCCAGGCATTCTTAAAAATTTGAAAGGCTTAGGGTGCCTCCAGAACTTATACAAACTAACTAAAGACTACTTTAGCAATAGACAAGCAATACTTCATATAAATGGATATAAAATACAAAAGGAAGTGAAGAGAGGCTACCCACAGGGGTCATGCAGCGGACCAGGCTACTGGAAGTTACTCTACAACATCCTCTTAAATTTGAATTGCACTAGCATGACACAAGTCTTGGCATTTGCAGATGACCTACTCATTGTAACTAAAGGGAAAAGTATACTGGAAGCCGAAGCAGAGGAAAATAGAAAAATGGGCTAAGGAAAACAAACTGCACTTCAACCAAAATAAATCCAAGGTCATGGTAATTTCAAAGAAACGAACAAGAAATAATGAAGTAATAATCTCTATATAAACAATAAAAAACTAGAACAAGTAGAAGAAATCAAGTACCTAGGCATATACATAGACAAAAAATTCAGTTTCGATAGCCACATCAGCCATATCACAGAAAAAGCGAAGGCATTAAGCGTCATAAGTAAAGGGGTAATAACACCTATTCTCACATACAGAGCACCACTATGGGTAGAAGCTGCACAGAGTCAAGAACTCCTTAAAACTGCAAAGAGTCCAAAGATAATAGATTAAGAGATCAAGATCAATAATTAATAGATCAAGATTGTGCGGTAGGCTTTTGTTCCCCCTATTCCATAGAAATTTAATTTTTCCCAATAATTTGTGGATTTTCAGGTGATATGTTTTTGAGCATGCTTTTGTCAGTCTGTTTTGTCTGAATCTGTATTGAGATCTATTATGATAGTACCTTTTTCTCTTGGAAGTTAGTGGTATTCTAAGTTTTTCTAAAATTTTTGGAAAAATCTGATAACATTAATATTTGTCTTTAATTCTGCATGTTGCACATTGGCTCTTTTTTGTGCAATGGCTTTACTTTAGCAGTCCAAAGTTTTTCAGGTAATTACACTGTCTCAGACGATATAAATGTGCATTAAAGGCTCTCCTTCTCTTCTATACTATATATGTATTCTCTTTTACTTTATAATCGGATATTTCATCTGTTTCCTACTGATTTCATTTTTTTAAAATCCTTTTGCTACTTTTATTAGTTCTCTTTGCTTATTGGGTGAATAAAAAAGGAATTTAGACACCATTTTATTATTTTAATCTTGCACTTGCCTTATTTTGCTTTTTTTAACCTGATTTTAAATTGTATTTTTAATTAAATGTAGGCAAATGTACACTATTTTTATTAACATTTTACACAACCAACATATGTTAATATCATGTTTGCTGTAAAATGTCTTTATATGTGTTGTAGAATTAATTTTAAGGGCAGAAAGTGAGAGCAAAAATATGCTAATAAATTTTAATCCATACCACTAAATTTAGGGAAATTTGTAAGTGAGAATATCTTTTTAGACCAAATTGTAATAGAACTAAAGAAAAATTAAATGTGTATGAGGCCACTGTTTCTCCAGCTACATGCTTTCTGTGTTTATAAATACAAAATGATGGTATTAATGTGAAAGTACAAATAGTAATAAACTCATGAGAATCTGGGCTTTTATTTCCACTTGATTTAGTTTTATCTCACTTTTGATTGTAGCTGTTATCAATGTTTTTTGTTTTTTTTATTATTTAAGGATTACAAACTGTAAATACAGTCGTATTGGTTGCCCCTGGCGTGGGCCATTTCATGAAGCCACTGAACATGAGAAGGTGTGCGTTCATCCACATCGATCTGGTGCTGAAGTGATGGATGCATTGCAAGTAATAGATATGAAATGTGAGGAGGAGAAGCGTTTATATGACTGCGTATTTGAATTACTGTCTTATGAGAAGATAACATTCAATGGTATGGTATATTTTTATTTGCTTCTGTCATTAATGTGAAGGCAATATTGTTTCAGAATACTTTTGTTTAAATAATTTAAATTACTCTATACAGATTATTAATTAGGGAAAGTAATTCAAAATGCCTTCTCAGACATATTAAAACGAAAGTAATAGTTTCATGATATTGAGTTAAATTATGTGGATAATTCTGTGCACTTAACTAATAAATTAGTGCAGATAATTCAAAGTGCACTCATCTTTGAAAGTCTATAGACTTAAAGTGTTGAATAAGTGCAGTGAATTCAATAGCCACATAATTTAAACTGTAACAGTATTGGCGTGAATTTAACAGCATGGATAATATATCTTATTGTAAGAGTGATTAATTATATGAAGTACGAATACCTGCTGCAGAGTAATTAGCTGTAAGTCACTCCATCCCAGTTCTTTTGTTATTTGCTGGACAGAACTTAAAATATGTGTTGTTCAAGGATAGTAGCCACTGACGCCATAAGCAAGCTGGAAAATATGGTCCCCTTTAGGTCTGCCTCTAAGGATTTGAAATTTTTTACTCAGACAATTCCAGAAACTTCAGTTTCCTGAAGTTCCATGAAAAATCCTTCCAAAGGTCAGGGAGTATATAAGGGAGGCAAAACCAGCCAGGGGTTATTAGTTGTCAGAGAATCAGCAGACAGTTCAGTGACAAATTTCAGTGAGAATCAACATTAGTTGGAGAGCAGCCAATTTAGTGAGCATTAAGAAGTTACAAGCAGAATGAGTTGGTGTGTGCAATAGAGACATAAGAAATATTAGTGCTATGGAAACAGACATGTTTGCTCTGTACACTTGTAAAAGTGAAAGTAAATACAAATAGTGCTGTGCTAACTCTTTTGGTGACAAAGGTAGTTCATTTAGTCAGGATGGGGGTTAAATTCCCTGATGAAGGTAAAATGTAGTGGCTAAAATGGACTAAATCAAACCCAGCATGAAAGAAACAGGGAATGAAATTAAATCTGTGAATTCCCAAATGGTTTAAATGAAATACGGCATGAGAAGTTGTTAAAAATCAAGACATTTCTGAAGTGTGAAATCTGGTATGCACCAAATGGCTTCAAAATGGAAACTGTGAGGGAAGAATTTGTTGTAGTTATTGCTATTATTATTATTATTATTATTATTATTATTAAACAATTGATTGTTTCCGGGCTGTTTTGCCGTGGTCTGTTGGAGTAAGAACCAAATGTTTCGTCCACAACTACGGTAGACATCATCAGTGGCGCGGTCGAAGCTTTCTTGCAGAGAGTTTGGCTGCGTCTGAAGGGTTCAGCAGCAGACCAGCAGAAACCTGGACGGAGTGTTTGCTGCCCAGCACCTAGTCGCTTATTGCGTCTTTATCTGGGCAGTATAAAAGAGTCATCTTTTGTCTCAGGCGGTTGTCTTCGGCAGTGGTATATCTAGCCTTATGCGCGCTGTTGCCCCGTGGGGGGTTATGCGCCCAGTGCTGGCTTCACTCTTCCGCCTGCCTGGGAGGCATCTGAGCACAGTTCACTTAACAGGCTAGAGGGAAAGGAACAGTGTTTAGGTATTGGACTTATCAAGCCCATTTCTGGGCTTGGGGCGTTGAAGTCAGGGGAATGTGGCCCTGTTCAGTTCCAGTTACCCAAAGCATCTTTGGGCGACCAGTAGCTCAGTCGGTGGCGAGGAGCCCTGTGGTCGTAACGGCCAAGGGTGTTCACCAGGATGTTTGAATGGAAGTCCAGCTTATCGTAGATGGTGCAGGATCTCTCCCGCACCACGTCCACGATGAACGGGACCCCGGAGTAGGTATGAAGGATGTGGGACGGGAATCTACGCCCGGTATCGTAGATCATGCACAGTGCCCTGTTTTGGACGCGCTGTAGTCTGCGAATAGTGGTGGGAGCCACTGATCCCCAGACTTCGCAGACGTGCAGAATCAGGGGCGGTATAATCGCCCGATACAGGCGTAATTTGAGGTGCGTTGGCATGGTGGATTTAAGAATTGGGTATAACTGCGTTAGCGCTGCATGCCCTTGTCCAGCTTTGACCCGGACGTGAGGTGCGTAGGTGAGACCGCGATCGAGGCGGACGCCAAGGTATTTGGCAGTGGGAACCCAAGGGATTTGCCTCTGCCTCAACCTCAGCGACCAATCCGGTCGCCCAGCTTGGACCTTAGCCAGGAGAAGAGCAGAGCTCTTCTCAGGGCTAATGGCCATCCTCCACTTCTCACTCCAACGGTCAATAGCTCGGAGCTGGTGCTGCAGCGGAGGATGACAATATCTTAGGTTTTTGTTACGTGCCATTATGAGGACGTCGTCGGCATATTAGCACGTAACAGTCTGTGGTTCTAAGGGGAAGTCAGACATGTAGGCCGCAAAGAGTAACGGGGACATTACACTGCCCTCCGGGACTCCCACGGCTATGGGTCTGATAGATGACAGCCGTCCTTCCACTCTCACCCTGAACGTGCGGTCTCTGAGGAAACTACTAATCAGGGCGAGATAGGGAGGAGGTACGTTGGCCTCCCTGAGTTTGTACAGTAGGCCTTGGTGCCAGGTTGTGGCAAAGGCTTTCTCTACGTCTAACAGCACCGCGACTGTCTTGAGGTTTTCCTGGAATCCAGGGCTGTCGTCTCGGCCAGACGCAGTAGCTGTAGGGTCGTGGGGTGTCCATGATGAACCATGATGAAAACCAAACTGGTGATCGGGTAGGAGCTGCCTTTCCTCAAAAAGAGGGGTCAGGTGGGATAGGAGCAACCGCTCAAATAGTTTTGAGACGGTTGGGAGAAGACGTATGGATCGGTATCTAGACAGAAAAATCGGATCCTTGCCGGGCTTCAGGATGCACACCACTCTCGCATCTTTCCAGCAAGCCGGAAAGTGGCGAAGGTGGAGGCACGCATTGAAGATCCGCATCAAGTGGATGACGGCCTTCTTGGGAAGGTGCTGGAGCATGAGAGCACTAATGCCATCATGTCCAGGGGGTTTATTGGGTTTCAATTTGCGGATTTCAGCCGTCACCGCCCTTGGGGTGACTATTGGGATATGGATCGCCTCATGGCGCCACTGTGGCTCCTCATAGAGGTCTTCCACAGCAGCCTCCACGAGGTCAGTGAAGTCTTCGTCCTGGGGGTCCTCCCTCGGCTTGAATTGGTTTTCCAAATGATCTGCGAAAACTGTGGCCTTATCTTGGGGCTCGTAAGCAAGTCTCCCGCAAGCGCCATGCAGCGGATGCTGGTAAAGAGTTTTGTCCCTCCTGAGAGACTTGATGATCTTCCAGGGGTGCTTTTCCTGGAGGTCGACGTTTCTGAATGTGTTCTCCCAGGCCACCTTACGGTGGGCACGGAGCAGCCGCCTTGCCAGGGATTTGAACCACTGGTAAATCCCAGTCGACCTCGAGTTCCCAGTCTGAGTTTAGCAGAGCTGGCATGGTGACGTCGGAATCGACCGTGACAGGGTCATAGTCGGAGTCCAGTTCATTCACCGCCAAGAGGTCTAGGTGAAATGGAAAGTTCTTTGTGATCACGATGTCAATGACATCCGGCCTGAAGTGGGCCGGACGGCACAGGCCTCCACGTGCTGCAGGGCAAGGAGAGGAACAGGGGTGTGCGTGATGTTTTTCACGAGTATAGCTATACCGCCACCCCGCCGACCGTTACGATCGGTGTGGTGGGTGACGTAACTTGGCAGCGAGAAGTCTATACCAGCATTCAGGTGCATCTCGCAGATCATTAGGATGTCAATCCCGTAGTACTGTACAAACTCCAACATTCCAGGACGCTGATTCCGTACACCGTTTGCGTTCGAGAACGCAGCACGTAATGGTCTCCTGACAAGTCGGGGGGCCATTACTCATCGGTGCATGGGAAAAGTTCCTCGAGTGTTTGGAGGAGGATGGTGTGTTTTTCGAAAAAGTCTAGCCTCAGGTCTTCAATCTTCTCCTTGCAGTCCCTAAGGATGGGGAGAACTCTCAAAATGAGGCCGCCGAACCACAGGGAAAGCTCCCTGAATTCGTCGACATCCTTCGCAGAGATGGACCCCCCGAAGGATGCAAGCGCGATTGCAGGTGCCCTCGCAGATGCAGGCGCCCTAGTCGAAGCAGGTTCTGCAACTGGTACCGGCGCTGGCGCTGCGGCTGGCCGGTAGACTCAGCTGGGATCTCCTCCCCACCTACCTTAACAAGGATTCAAACCACCACCCTAGGCAGAAACGCTGCATAATCAAAACTTTGGTAAATAGGGCTTCTCGCATCTGTGAACCGCAACAACTAGGAAGTGAACTAGACACCTAAAACAGGCATTATGCGCCAATGGTTACTCCATCCGAGATATTAAGAGAGCTGTCCGTCCCATTAGATCTCAGCCCACCATTCAGAAACCGGAGCAACCCAAGAGTAAAGGCACTGTTTTTCTGCCGTATTTCAAGGATATTACTGACCGGATAGAAAGGATATTAACAACGTCACAATGTAAAAGCCGTCTTCAAACCCACTAGGAAATTGAACCATTTAATACGCTCAGCCAGAGATCCTTGGGAACCTCTGTCCTCAGCCAGTGTATATCGCATTTGCTGTTCTTGCAGCGCGTTATACATCGGAACAACACAATGCAGTGTCAACACCAGAATCAAAGAACATTAGAGCAACTGCCGTCTAGGCCACACAGAAAAGTCCGCAGTCGCCGAACATGCTATTGAGGTGGAAGGCGAGCATGTGATATAGTTCCAGGACACCAGCATCCTTTCTACCACAGAACATTACCACACACGACTTCAGCGGGAGGCCATCGAAATTTACAAACATCCTAATAATTTCAACAGAAAGGAAGAAGCCTTAAAACTAAATAGGAACTGGCATCCTGTTATCGAAAACAGGAAACGTCATTTAACTACCAAAAATGATGCGGACCAATACAGGACACCATTGCCGGACTACCCAGGCTCCGCCCCCCAACTTCCAGTACAAATAGCGCGGTGAATCGCCACTCCTCTTCGAGCTTCCGAAGAGTGTTCTCCGTGCAGCAGCGCCACCTGCCATCTTCGATCCCGCCCCAGAAGAAGCGCCGAATGGCCTTCTTCTAACAGCAGGGGCAGCAAACAGACAGCAGCGAGCAAGCAGCAGGAGCCAGGTAGCAACAGCAAGCTAAAAACTGCACCGCCGGCCTGGAGTCTTGCCAGCACTAACAGCAGCATTTCCACTGGCATCTTCCAAATTTAGTAGCGGGCTCCAGCCCGCCATAATACGAGCGTAAGCCAGGCCAAGAGCAGCCCCCTTATTTTCATTCTACTCTTACACTGTCTGTTTTCTTTTTCTACCCAGACGAACGGACGGACAGACAACGTTACAGCGGGCTGGTAAGACCACAGCCAAGGGTAAGGGCCTCTGGCCCTACACCCCGAGTCTCAATGGCTCGCGTAGGCTCCTCCCTAGAGGGGATCCGGTCCACTGCCAGCAGCCGGAGGGTAACCGCACTGACCATCGATGGCGCAAGATCCAGACCCAACCATAACCCTGCCTCCCCTGTGAGAGCAGAACCTGTGCAAAAGCGCACAAAGCTCAAGGGGCAGCAGACTGCTGCCCCCTGCCAACCCATGGCAGCACCAGCTCCTTCCCACCCCTCACAGGTTCCTATGCCGGAGTCAGATGACTCCGATGCTGAGAGCTTCACGCTAGTAGAGGGACAGAGGAAGAAGCAGCGTCCCAAACCACCATCACCCCAACCACAGGGCCGCCATTCACCCCCACCCAAAGGGGGGCCTAAATTACCACCGATCGTGGTAGACACCTTCCCAAACCATGTGGGAATTATGAGGTTACTGGCCCAACGCCTGAAAATGAAATTTGAAGCGCGCAGGAGGCCTAGAAAGGTTCATATAATCACCTCAAGCATGGAGGATCATGAGGCAGCAAAGGCTGTACTACGAGAGCGGAACATTGAATTCTACAGCTACTCGCCTCAACGACCACACATAGAGAGGCGTATCATCAGAGGCCTAGACTCTGACTGCACTCCTGACGACGTCAGATCGGTGCTGAAGGATGAACACGGCATAGAAGCCATCTCTGTCCCTCAGCTGAGGAAGACTGTGTCCTCAGAAGAAGGCACCATCAAAGTTCCCATGCCTCTTTTCCTGGCCCTTGTGGACAAGGTGCGAGAGGCCCAAGTGCAGCCCATTGACCTTGTCAGCAGGCTGATCTTCACTGTCGTGAAAGTGGAATGCTTTCACGGTAGGGAGGGACCCGTGCAGTGCCATCGGTGCATGGGGTTCCATCACTCAAGCGCTATGTGTGAGCGAAAGTTCGCATGCTTGAGATGTGCGGGCCCCCATGCCCTGAAGGACTGTCCCAAGCCACCTGAGGAGTGCCAATGTGCGAACTGCAAGCAGCAGCACGTGAGCGTCTACAAGGGCTGCGAAACCAGGCTGAGGATTATCGTGAGCCGCCGCCAAGGCAACCCCGAGACAGCTACAGTCCACCCTGGGTGTCCTTCATCCGAAACCACCCTGCAGAGGGCAGAGGCATCCGCCCCCCCTGCAGCACCCACTCCAGCACCGGCAACAGTGGCCGAACCCGCTGTAACCTCCACAAGCGGGGGCAATAAGAGCGGCAGACCAAAAAAGGGCGGAAAAGTCGAGAAGAGTGGGAAATCCACTAATCCGCCCGCCGCAAAGGAGCAGCCAGCAACCAGCCCAGCTTGTGCCCCGGAACCACAGGCACCAGCTGCGCCAGCACCGCAGGTAGCGACTCCAGTCGAACCTGCAGCACATACACCGGCAGAACACCAGCAGCCTTCGGGGCCACCGTGTCCCAGGCTGACATGGAGGAGTTCCAGGCCCTATCCCTGTGGTTTGGGGACCTAATCCAAAGGGTCCTTCCTGCACTGCGCAACTGCAAGCTGCAGGTAAGCAACCCCCTCCTAACTCCCATGCAGAAACACTCCATTGTGCTTCAAACACTGGAGGAGCTGTATCCCGGATCGGCCAAGTGATGGCCCCTCGACTTGTTCGAAGGCCATGGCGCACCGCGTTCTGGAATGCAAATGGCATCCAGGGTCACCACCCCAGCGTACTTGAGTTTGCACAATCCTTCGGGATTGACATCCTAATGGTCTGCAAGACACCTGGATGCTGCCTCACACTTCTCGTTGCCTGACTACGCCACCCATCGAACCGATCGCGTCGGACGATGAAGCGGTGGCACAGCCATCTTCATCCGTAACCACATCATCCACACGCCCTTCCCGCTATCCCCACTCCAGCACGTGGAGGCTTGCGCCATCAGGCTCCACATCGGCGGACTTGACACGTTGCTGATAGTGGCATACGACCTCCCGACCACCGCTTCCATGAGGCGGACTACACCACCCTACTAAACCTCCACCCAGTGGTCTGCATCGCAGGGGATCTCAACGCAAATCATGCCCACTGGCACAGCTGCACCTCAAATGCCAAGGGGCGCGGGCTCTACCGTCTCATCAGCGGTAATCCAAACCTCATTGCGCATGGACCGAGAGGACCTACCTTCTACCCGGCCCGCGGTAGGCCGGACGTTCTCGATATCATGATCACCAAGAACTTCACATACCATCTAGACCTCTCTGTAGTCAACGAACTCGACTCCGACCACGACCCTGTCGTGGTGGACTCGAACATTGATATGCCAGCTCTGTTAAATCCAGACTGGACATACGAGGTCGACTGGGATGCAGCCATCCTTGACCTCAACCAAACCGTAGACCTGCGACCAAGCATCGACTCTATCGAGGCTTTGGAAGCGGCAGCTACATCCTTCTCCCAACATCTCCTAAATGTGGTACGGGTGCACACGCACTGCATTCCATCTGAACACCATAACCCCAGAACCATACCTCCTGAACTCTGGCAGCTGCTTAAAGCTAAAGCAGTCGTCCGGAAACTATGGCAGCGTTTCCGCCACCCCAGGATCGAAGCAGTCTACCGGCGGTTCAAAACCCTGGCAAGAAGACTGCTTCATGCGCACCGCTCAGCGGCCTGGGAACTCACCAGGCAGAGGGTTGACCTCGCTGAGAAGCAACCCTGGCGGGTCATCCGCTTCCTCAGAAGGGACCGGACCAAGCACCGGCATCCACTCCATGGCACTCGTGGAAGGCTTGCGTTTGAGCCCCAAGAGAAAGCCACATGTTCCGCAGATTACTTGGAGGGTGAATTCGAACCTAGGGAAGACCCCCAAGACGACGAGTTCACCGAACATGTGGAGGATACGGTGGAATACCTCTACGAGGCAACACCACCTCTACATGCGCAGATCCACATCCCCATCGTCACCCCTAAACAGGTGACTGCCCAAATCCAAAGCCTGAAACCTAAGTAATCCCCTGGGCATGATGGTGTCACAGCCACCGTGCTCCAAGCACCTTCCTCGTAAAGCTGTGATCCACTTGACGTGGATTTACAACGCATGCCTCACCCTGTGCCACTTCCCAACTTGTTGGAAAGAGGCAAGGGTGGTATGCATATTGAAGCCGCGCAAGAATCCAGTCTTTCTGGAAAGTTACCGATCCATCAGCTTGCTCCCAATCGTCTCAAAGATCTTTGAACGATTGCTGCTCCGCCGCCTAACTCCTCTCTTTGAGGAGAGGCTCCTACTCCCGGATCACCAATTCGGTTTCCGTCGGGGCCATTCCACCACCTTGCAGCTACTGCGCTTGGCAGAGAAAGCTGCCCTGGGATTCCAGGACAGCCTCAAAACCATCGCTGTGCTCTTGGACGTGGAGAAGGCCTTCGCCACCACGTGGCACCAGGGGTTGTTCATACTCAAAGAAGCACAACTCCCCCCTCCCTACCTGGCAATACTCAGCAGCTTCCTCAAGGACCGCACCTTCAGAGTGCGGGTCGAGGGGAAGCTATCCTCTGTCAGACCCATAGCGGCTGGAGTCCCGGAAGGCAGTGTTCTGTCCCCGCTACTCTTCGCGGCCTACATGTCTGACCTGCCCACGGAACCACGCACTGTTCTGTGTCAGTATGCCGACGATGTCCTCATACTGGCGCAGAACAAGAACGTCCGCTACTGTCTCACCCCTCTACAGCGTCAGCTCCACGCCATTGGCAGGTGGAGTGAGAAGTGGAGGATGGCCATTAGCCCGCAGAAGAGCTCCGCTCTTATGCTGGCTAAGACCCGTAGCTGGCGCCCAGATGGAGACCTGCGGTTACGGCGGAGAAGAATCCCCTGGTTTCGAACCGCCAAATATCTGGGAATCCAACTGGACCGCGGCCTCACTTTCACTCCGCATGTCAGGGCAAAGGCCAGCCTCGGCCATGCTGCACTCAGGCAACTCTACCCTATCTTTCAATCAACCATGCCCATCCGCCTCAAACTACGGACATACCGTGCAACCATCCCGCCTCTGATCCTGTATGGATGCGAGGTCTGGGGTTCGGTGGCTCATACCACCCTCCGCAGACTGCAAGCCGTACAGAACAGAGCCTTAAGGATGATCTACGGTACCGACCGCAGGTTCCTATCTCACTTCCTGCACACCCAGTCTGGCATACCATTAGTCGAAGACGTCGTGCGTGAATGAACACGCACGTTGTCTGCCAAGATCACTCCCCACCCCAACCAGCTGGTAAATTCACTGGGTCAATACGACCACCGTCTCCCCAGGAGACGGAGGAGCTATCGCCTACCCAAGGACGCCCTTGGGTGGTAGAGTCTACCTCTCCTCCTGCCCCTGCCAATCACCACCAGGTCACCTCGCGCCTTGGCCGCGGCTGGCAGGTAACACCTGCAGTCGTGCCCTGGGACGCGCGCATGACCTGGACTTATTAAACCTCAACACCCTAATTCCCATCTGGTCTCTCGCTAATGGTTCCACCACTGCTTGACGGATCGCTAGCAACCGCACAAAGCAAGATGGAACTCGCACTGTCCCCCCCCCCCCCCCCCAAGGGGGAATATCCCGGTACCAGAAGCATCAGTAGAGGCCAACTGTGCCATCTTACTAAATGACACGCAAGCTTGCACAGAAACATATATCTATCATACCGCACGGGTAAATCCGCACAGCGGATAGGTACTGTGGCGTGTAACCCTCCATCCGGGAGAACCTGGGCTGTGCGGATAGGTACTGTGGCGTGTAACCCTCCATCCGGGAGAACCTGGGCGACCTTCATCTGCTCTTGGCTCTTGAACCCTTCAGACGCAGCCAAACTCTCTGCAAGAAAGCTTCGACCGCGCCACTGATGATATCTACCGTAGTTGTGGACGAAACGTTTGGTTCTTACTCCAACAGACCACGGCAAAACAGCCCGGAAACAATCAATTGTATTGTGGACTCCGGCCGTGAAAGCTTACGTTCTCTCATATTATTATTATTAATTATTATTATTATTATTATTATTATTATTATTATTATTATTATTATTATTATTATTATTATTATTATTATTATTATTATTATTATTAATTATTATTATTATTATCATTATTATTATTATTATTATCATTATTATTATTATTATTATTATTATTATTATTATTATTATTATTATTATTATTATTATTATTATTATTATTATTATTATTATTATTATTATTATTATTAATGTCCTTCAATATGTCATGTTAGATGAATAAAATTGGTGAAATTATGCTCAAATGGGCCCAGGGTCTACAGAGCTTAAGAGTAACTCCACATTCATGTTTTAAGGTAAGGAAAAATCTAGAAAAGAAAAACCTTATGCATATGACTCACTCTTGACTGAGATTCGAACTCAGGATCTCTGGAATGTGAGACAGACATGCTATCACCATGCTATAGAAATGGACAAAGAAGAATTGAAGACAGAAATGAAGGGTGTTAAGGAAGAAAGGATAAAGTTGTCAAACAAAATGGAGAGAAACTGGCTGGGGTAAGTAAAGTCATAGAGGAACTCCGCAGATAAATGAAGTACTGTGATCAGCACATTAACGCTCTGGAAGATGTTGAGAAACGGGTTAGCATCCTGGAAGGAAGAGTGAACAGCATTGCCCAGGAACTGAAGGCCATGATGGAAGAGATGCTTAGTGAAAGGCTTAAGAAGTTGAAGGTTGAGATGCCAATATGCAAAACAACATCTGTGCATCAAGCCGCCCAAGTATGGTGGAATATATAGCATTGAAGTTCCCATTCACAGTTTGCTGCCATTGCCACTCACAACCAAAGGTATGCAGAGAAGGAGGTTGCACTTATAGCCAGCTACCAGGAATAGAGGCAGAGCTCCTGAACACGATTCCAATGTTAGCACTGTCTGTAAACATCTGGGAGTCCCTCGAAAATAAATTTGGAAAACAATTGCCTGGCTGCAGTCACCCAAAGCCAGCTAAGTTGAGAGACTACAGCAGTCAGAGAAAACGCTACAGAGTTTGCTCTGACAACTGAGTAGCTAGCGAGCAAGTGAACCTCTGTATCAGTCATGTGTCCCAGAAAGCTGCCTATTCCTTCATTGATGCAGTGCACATCTTAGAGATACAGGAACAGCTGGTGCTCAGCAAGTGCAAGAGCATATAAGGACTTATGGCTGTGTCAAGAATGTAGATGGCTAGGATAAAACTCTTCCTACCTTGAAGGTCTGGAGTATTTGGTATGTTGGGGATTGAGGAACAGCCCAAGGGCAATGACATCCCCCACAGGTTGTAGATGTGGCTGGCCAAGACACCTTGCAGAGGCCTACCCACACCAATGATGAGACATGGGTACATCATTATGTTCTGGAATCCAAAATGGTGAGTAAGAAGTTCCCAATGAAGGCCAGAAGCTGTCATTCAGCCAGAAAATATCTTGCAATAGTGTTTTTTGACTAAAAGTAGTCCTAAATATGATTTTTTTCATGATTGACATATGGTAAATGTAGCTTACAATGTTTGGTTGTTAGCACCAGCAAATGCCATATACTGAAATAAAAGACATCATTTGCCCATCTTATCCTTCTCCATGACTGTGCTAATCATCATAACTACAATTTTGACCAGTAACACATGCACTGGAAACTGTGGACTACCCTTTCTACAGTCCAGATATGTCCCTGCTACTATTTTTTGTTTGTGTTTATGAAAGAATTGCTTGGAGAGGAACGAACACATCAAAGAGCATGTGCACAATTGGCTCACTACGTGCCCTCAAACTTTTTTGGACAATACATATTTAAGCTTCCAAATTGTTAGCATAATTATATAGAATGTGGATTATATAGAATGTGTATAAAAACTGAACCTTGTGTGTATGATTAATCAATACTTGTACTCAGGAATATTGTTTATATTTGAATCAGCCTTTTAAAGTTAAGCATAAAAATGTCAAATAAAGCATTATACTTATTAAGAAATTACATAAAATAAACATTCACACTTGCCTAGATGCAATAATGACAATGGTCAGCATACTTATTAGAACTCCTAGAACTCATTTATAAATAATTCCTTATCATTTGTTTACATCCAACTCCTTCACCTGCATAAATTATTTACTCTGTCAGCTTCCTACAAAATATTATATGCTTATTTTTTTGTTATCATCAGATGCATGACAACCAGTCTGCACACACCCATCAAAACAGTTGCAACTTCATTCAATATTCATAAAACAAAATATTCACAAAAGGATAAAGACATAACTATGAATCTCAGTTAACCCATTCCCAGAAGCCACCTCATAAAAAAATGAATAGATTATTACTCACAAAAATAATACATAACAACAATACTATCAAAATAAAATACACAATATCAAGATGTCCAAAAACAATAAACCATAGTAAAGGTAGGTATATATTAAAAAATAGCCAAACTTTAAATATTAGGAAACTCTAAATGAACTGAAAACTGATGACTGAAAAAAGAAAAATCATAATATATGTTTATAACAAAGAGAGAGGGAGAGATAACTGAAAAATACAAAGCTACAAACTGTGTATGAAGTATGGTTAATAAAAAAAAAAAAGTACTCAAAATATCAAAACATAAAGGATACTAATAACAAAATTTAATCAATGTGTATAAAGGGGCAGAAAAACCAGAATTACAAGCCAGAAATAAACATCTAGTGTGCACTATTCCACAAACTTCATTCAGTATTAGTCTAATGTTGCAGAGAAAGAAAACATCTTAAAGGAAAATATAAATTGTCTCAACATACTAAAACTGTACACATCCCAATCAGAGAATCATGTTTGCAAAAGCTATAACAGCAACTATGACAAGCAATTAAAAGAAATTGCAAATACATTTTCTGTTTAGCAAGCACAGATTAGCAAACTTGAAGAATTTCTACAACTTCATTCAAGATTGTATACATCACATCTCTTTGAAGTAAACACAGATAGATATCTTATCACACCTTAAAGCCTTCATATGAACCATTGGGACATATTTTGGCAAACCACCAAGGCAACAAACAGCACACCCACATCCAACAAGCTAGAAAGAAAAGTAGTACAATAACAAAATATATGGAAAAAAAAAAAAAAAAAAAGCTTTGTGATATACAAATTGTAATATCAAAGTTAAGAATAATTGGAATTGTTGCTTTTACACTAGTAGTGTGTAGGAGAAGGTTCAGAAAGGTAGAGTCAGATTGAAAAACTTTTCAGTTTGACTTTGCCTTTAAGAATGGTTGTTGAAACTCATTGTAAATCAAAAATACAAACATTCAATCAAATTTTATCACAATTAGAAGTTATAAAAGCAGAATTCATCATTGCCTGAAAATAAATCATTAAAGCAAACCATTGCCAACTATAAGTTTACTGCACATAATAATCAAAATTATCTAAAATATATAAGGATTGTGGCACTAACCTAAAAACTCATTCCCGAATTTCCTTTTAAGTACCTACTATGCAGTTGTGTCACTAAAAGAGTAAATTTCCAGAAAATAGTACTAAGCCAAAACTTTAAACTTAAAAATTCAGAACTAAAGTGAGAAAAGGTAAAAATATTCCAAAAGTAATGTTGTACTACAAACACAGTTCATAATCCGTTGGAAACCTGATAAAAAGTACAGGAAAGACACCATTAAAAGATAAATTAAAAACATGTAGTTTAAAAGGATTTCACTGAGAGTACATTACATTGAAGTGCACCTCACATAGTTGCAATACAAATGGTAGTAAGCATTTTTTATGTGCTCTTAGGATAAATTGTACTGAAATTGGCATATGGTCTTATCAGGGGGAAATATAAAAAAATTCACAAAATTGAGGACAGGTTAACAGGAGGTGGCTTTGTTAGGGTCAGAAATAAGTTGTACGTGCTAACCTTACTGCCAAAATGAACAAACACCAGAGAAAAATCACCTAAACTTCATGGGGAAAACGTCAATTAAAACCTTGCTTTACACCTGAAATTTGCACTTAAACACATTAGCAACATTTGGTTTTCTCACTTTTTACTGTTAACTCATCACTTACACCACAAAATTAGCAGATTTTCACATTTTAAAAAGAAAATATAGAAAAATAGTGTGAGAAGAAAAGATAAAGGAAAAAGAGAATACTGGTGAGCCAATGGACACACTAACCACAAAATTCACAGTATAGAGGCCAAAAATCCAGAAACAAGATTTTATCCCATTAAAACATATCAGACAGAAATTTTAATTAACAACTAAATAAACCACGTGGCTTTTAAACTCCACAACAAAGCAAGGAAAAGATTCATACACCATGTTGCAATATAAACACATGAAAATTAAAATTTAACAGTTACAGATACACAAAATTAATATCTTAAAATGCTGGGGAATCAAAGTTAAATGCATGGAATGAAAAATTTCATACCAATTATTAAAATATCAAAGCTAAAGCTTTACTATTCTAAATGTTGATATGTTACAACACTAGAGAAGGTAAAATGTTACACCTGTACATCTCATAAATACTGCATTTTTAGCCAGAAATTTATCAGCAAAACACAAAAACTTAAAAAGAAAATACTAGAACTTGTAATTAAATAATTTATCATCGAAAATTCTTAACAGATGTCAAATGTATAAAACATATGATAACAACATGAACAGTTTATAGCCACAATGTTATAAGATTCACCAAGACCCAAAAAATACACCGAGCAAAGTTAGAAATGCAATAATATGTATTTATTTTATTTATTAGTCAAGAAATTCATTCAGAATTATAGGCATCATCAAAATATTTAGAAAAGGATTACACAATATTTACAATCTACTTTTATAACCTTTTTACAATATCAAGATTACCCCTAACTTACACAAATTACTGTTTACACTTGGAAACATTAATACAATATGTACAGTCATATATCACAACTTATTTATTCAAACACTGACACTAGTATTGCACTTTAAGAAATTTTCAAGATCTTTCTTGATCTTGTGAAACAAGAATAAATCATTAAGTTAATTGATGGACTTTAATTGTTCCTCCATACTAGCCATGTGTAGGTTAAGGTTTTGAGTAGATAGAGTTAACCTTAAAAATTCAATGCCATGGCTGGGATTTGAACCACAGATCTGCCGGTTTCTGTCCGGTCACTCTTAACCTTTGAGCTGCCATGGCCAATGTGCCATCATGACATTAAATTCTCTCATTGACTTGTATGTTTTCCCAGTAAATTGCTAGGGGTTCTGATATTTGAGATACACACTTTGCGGTGACTTACTATTGTAAGTACTTGATTCCCAGGCTTCATTGTTAAACCATTATTATTAAGTTAATTGATGGAAATTAATCATTCCTCCATACTAGCCATGTATAGGCTAAGGTTTTGGATAGATAGAGAATTTAATGTCATGACAGCATGTTAGCCATGGTAGCTCAAAGGTTAAGAGCAACTGGACGGAAACCGGTAGATCCATGGTTCAAATGCTGGCCATGGCATTGAGTTTCTCAGGTTGACTCTATCCAAAGAATAAATTAGTTTAGTGAATTGCATGCAACTGATAAATTTACACTTTACCTGAATTATATTCAAAATATTCACTAACTAAATAAAACTGTTTTTCATAAAGAATTTGTGAAGTTCTGCCTTAAGCCTTTGTCTTTTAATTGACTTGGCAAGTTGGTATATAATTTTAAACCCATATATTTGACAGAAGTCTCAAACAGCTTAGTTTTATGAATATAGATGTGTAATTTATGTCTATTACATGTGTTACAAGTGTATTTCAGCATTTTTGACATAATTTTAATTATTAGTCTTCATAGAAATTAATAATTGTTTCTTATATAAACTTGGTACGATCAAGATACTCAAATTGCTGAAATGATTTCTGCAGCTTTCTGTTTTTTAAATACCAACCATAATTCTTAATGCTTTCTTTTGTAGCTTAAATATTATTTTACTGTTAGTAGCATTTCCCCGCAGTATTAGACCAAATGATAGAAAATAATGAAAATAAACATAGTAACATGTTCCGAGTACCTTAAATGTTACTCGAGTTCTCAGCTTATGTGGAGCAAAGCAAGCTCGGCCCAGCTTCACTGCTGATTTTTCAATGTTTCTCCCAGCTTAAATTTTTGTCTACCCATAAATCTAGGAATTAAGTTTCATAAATCCTTTCATGGAAGTGTTGAAAACAGTGTTGTATAAATTAAATTTATTGGGAGTCGAATAATGACACTAAACAACACTTACTTTTAAATTTTCCCGGAACTAGTTTCAGAGGCCTTCCCTCTATCTTCATGTCGATGTCCGGCTGAAGATAGAGGGAAGGCCTCTCAAACTAGTTCCGGGAAAATTTTAAAGTAAGTGTTGTTTAGTGTCATTAATCGACTCCCAATAAATTTAGTTTCATGTTCAAAATTTACTGACTTGGAACCAATTAAGATACACAGATTTCCCATTTTTCTACAAGCCTTATGCTGGAACTTGAGTGCTGTTGTTTTCTCTTAATTTACAAGCAACCTATTGACATTAAACCAATTTAATACCTTTTCTACAGCTGATGTTGAATTTCTTTAAAGATATCATCTTTTCCTGTAATGGAAATAGTTGTATCATCTACAAAGAGTGTGATTTTAGCATCCAAATTGTTTTTAAGACAAAGTGGCAGATGATTTATATATAGTAAGAGGATAAAAAGATATTATTTATAATACTATACACAAAGACAATAGTAAAGTTGTGGATCTACATGCAAACGCTAGAACATACAAGAACACATCAACGTAAAGATCATCGTAACAAAAGAGGCATACCTGTGACATTTTGATGCTTATTGAGTAGTAGGGAAATGCCTTTTATATCCAAATCGCTTGAATCATTGTTGTTGCTGCTCTTCAATTGATAAACAATGTTGCCACCACCGTCATCATCATCTGAAGAAGTGCTGAAATCTCCCACGGAAATAACCAGTTGTTCTATAGTGTCTTCCAAAATTCCTTCAATTTCCCAAGCAGCACTTATTACGCCTTTTGTGCGAGTCACCATTTTTTTCCAGTTTTCGGCTTTTATTGTTGTTAGACCCTCTTCCATCAGCTTTATTATTGACGACACAGTGAAGTCTTTATTGTTTCGGCCAACATAACCTTTACTTCAGCCCAAATCAACTCAATCGGGTTAAAGTGGCAATGATAAAGGGGGAAGACGAACTATTTTGTAACGATGTTCTGCAGCAATGCTATCGACTACATAGCTTGGAAATCGCAGTTTATTCGCCCTCACAAGTTCCAGTAACTCACTTTTCTTCAGTTCCTCCTTCACTGGTATATTACGGCAAGCAAGCCACTGAATAATTTCTTGTCGGCCTCACGTTCAAGAGGTCCTGAGTTCGAATCTCGCTCAGGGTGAGTTTCCTGGATAAGGATTTTCCGGAGTTTTCCCTTATCCTAGAAGGCGAATGTCGGGTAACTCTATGGACCCTGGACTCATTTGAGCATCATTTCATCCGTTTCACTCATTGTTCGATAGTACTAAATGTTGGAGGACGTAAATTACAAAAAAAAAAAAAAAAAAAAAAATTATTTCATTTTTCCTTGTACTCTGTTGGTGCTCTGTCAGAAATTACTGAATGGTATCTGGCATTGTCCATTACTATAACAGACGGTCTGGTTAAATTTAGAAGAATCTGTACTTTGAACCATTTAAGAAAGGTGTTATGGGTCATTTCCTCATGATAGTCTACCGTCTTTTTCTATTCAAAAAGAAGACAACAGTTTGGAACAAAACCTGATGCAGTTTGTGCATGTAGAAGTATAATTCTGCCTCCTTTGCCTAAGGTCACATTCATTGTTCCTTCCAGCATATTGTCAGTCCAGCCTTTGCTGATGGAATGATTAGCATTTACCCATGTCTCATCGAGCCAAACAATATGTTCAAAATCATGGGTAAGAATTTCCTGAAGCAATCTGCAGCGCCAAGCAGAGATGTCAGGTTTCTCCATTAGCAATTATCTGTCATTTACTTTTTGTAGTGAAAACCTAATTTTTTCACTGTTCTATGCAAAGAAGTCTTGCTACCGTGAAACAGCTCGGTTTCCTTTAAAGAAACATGCAGCTTGAAAATAGTAGGATGCCCCTTTCTGCTGTAATATGAATAAATATGTCTACATACTGCATCCTGCAGGAAAGGATCCAAGTTCATGATACGCTTACATCCTTTTCTTTTTTTTTTTTTTTTGTTTTTTTTTTTTCCTGGTAGTTACTAATTTAGACCCCGACGCCTGACTTTCTCCTTTAAAATATTTTCTTTCCCAATCTTAACCAGTGTTCTCATTGATATCTACAGCATGTGAAGTCCTATCATGTACCATAGAGAATGGAAAAATAGGCTCCCCTTTCAATTTCTCCTCTTTGAAGTCTTCACTCACAGAGCATATTGTGACTGTGGGTTCGTAGAATTAAAAGTCCAAGTTGCAAAAATTCAAAATGCTCTTTATTTCTGTAGAAATACACTTTGGTCAACCCTTACAGTAGCAGAATTACGTAACATACACAAGTACAGCCTCCAAGGTCGTCTGGCACACCCACAAACAAAAGAGTTCACTTTCAAAACAAAGCTGTGTGCACACTCTGTTCCAATTACCACACTCTCCATGGACCCTGGACTCATTTGAGCATCATTTCACCCAATTCATTCACCGTCCGATATGACTTAACGTTGGAGGACATAAATTAAAAAAAAAAAAAAAAAAAAAAAAAAAAAAAAAAAAAACCTTCCACTGGCGATTCGCGGCTCTTATATAGCTTCCATTCATGGTCCCAGAAGTTTCTGGAATGTTCTTCCGAAGCTACAGGGTCGCTCTTAGGAGCTTATACTGTAAGACGGCACCAGACGAAACACTGAACTTTCCAGTCGTCTAACTTTATCTGTTTCGGCAAGCCTTTTATCTCCGCAGTGCACTATCTGCCCCTTTGTGTGCGTTGGCCGCGCTTATCGCAACAATGGGTTTGCGACAGTATTATTTCCCGTGCCTGTCCTTTAGTTGGAATACCTTTACCAAATAAAGTTTTATTTGGTTCCCGAGCACGTTCAGGTTTTCGCTTGTCACCATTTTTAGACACAATTAAACATTCACTAAAGCACAATTGCAAAGGAACACTACATACGCACAGATACACTGACTCACACGTAAACCAAGGCAAATTGTCACAAATAAAATGCAAAGGAACTTGCCAGTACAGGATTTCTTACTGTCTGTATACAAAATAAGAACAGCAACATACACGCGAAGGCATTCTGTTTATGCAGCATTATCAGTAGAGAAACAAATACCAAGATATTGTGTTTACTGCAGCGTTTGCGTAACTCGCTCGCCGCACGTCATGCAAAGCACGTGTTAGAATATCGACAACCAAGATTTAGCGTCTAACATTTACACGACTCTAATTGATCCTTCTAATCGTTACTATGACAACCGTTATGACGTACTCATCCCTTCCCATTTAAAGGTTCTTCCATGCGCTTACTGTTATTCAAATTCTAGTTTGGCGACCAGTATAGCTGAAACATAGAAATTGCGAGCTTCATACTGCCTACAATGAATAACATAAATCCAAATTTCATCTAAATTTTAAGCGTTGTAAGCACATAGCCTAGAAGTTATAATTATTGTGACTTTGTGGGTTCGTAGAATTCAAAGTCTTGCTTGCAGAAATTTAAAATTCTCTTTATTGTAGTAAGCAGTAACCTTGTACAACCCTGGCAGCAGCAAAAACGACGTAACATTTACAAACAGCAGTCTTCAAGGTCTATCGTGGCTTCACCACACGTAAACGAAAGAGATTACTTGCGGTACAGTTCAAATGTCCACACAACTCACACACTGCACAACAAAAGGTGAATAAGAATTATTTACATTGAATAGTAGTAATACAATAGAAAAAAAAAGAATTAATCAACTGACAACTGACTAGCAACTAACACTTTGCCAGCTTTTATATCTCCAGCCATTGTTCTAGAATTCAGTGGATCGTTCGATAACAATCACAATTGCAGCAGGAAATTCCAGACCATCTCTGTTTTCCGCTCGGCAAGCGCCCAGCTCCGCGCCCACCTGCCGCCCGCCGCACAACAATGCCTCGGGGACAGTGCTCTCAAATCTGATCGTCCCGAACAGCACCATCGTAGCGGGCCAGACGATCCAGATGTATCACCAACATCTTCCCTCGGGTCACCTTCTGGATGCGGTAGACCACGCGTTAATTCTCTTTTCTACCCGGTACGGTCCTTGCCACGGTTGTGGATGCTTTAGGCAGCGTCCCTTGGTCCGGGTAGAGCGGTACAGCCAGATCAGTCACCTACCTGGAATACTTGTTGGCTTGCCTGTCGTACCGGTTCTTCATGCGGTCGCTCGCCATCTGGATGTTCTGACGAACCATCTCATGCAAGTCGTGGAGATGGTCCACGAGGTTCTCCACATACTCTGTTGTTGGCTGTTTCGCTTCCGGGGAGCTCCCAAAAACCAGATCACAAGGGAGGCGTAGCTCTCGGACGAACAGTAAGCTTGCTGGCGTCATCCCAGTGGTGTGTGTTGACGAGCGGTAGGCCTGCAAGAACAGTGACACTTTGACGTTCCAATCTCTCTGATGGCTGGCCACGAACTTCCTCGGATCATCTTCTAGGGTCTTGATGGACCCCTCGACCATGCCGTCCGACTGCGTATGTGAAGGTGTCGTGCAGGTCTTGTTCACCCCAATCTTTCCCGTGCCTCCTTCATCAGGTGGGACTCAAATTTTGTGCCCTGGTCGCTGTGGAGCTCTAACAGGATCCCAGAATGGCAAACACTTGCTCCACGAGGCAGTCTGCAATCGTCTTCGCCTCCTGGTTCGGGATGGCATACACCTCCGGGCATTTGGTGAAGTAGTCCACGGCTATCATCAGGTACTTGTTGCCTCGGTCGGACACTGGAAATGGTCGAGCTATGTCGAAAGCTATGCGTTCGAATGGCATTCCGACGTTGTACTGCTGCTTGCGACTCGCTCCTAGTTTGGAGGCCGTGAATGGCCGCGCACACGTGACATTGACGGCACCATCTCTCAGCGTCTGCTTGGAGCCTGAGCCAGTAGTAGCGCTGTCGGAGTTTGTCGATCTGTTTGCTCCCGGGTGTCCTTCTGAGTACCGGCGTGCACTTCCTCCAAGACTTCCGGGATTACTCTGGGGAAGTAGCAACTGCTGCCTCTGCGTCTTCCCTTCGGGTGATTCCCATACCCGGAACAGCACACCCTCATTGGTCTTCAGCGATTCCCATTGGGCCCAGTACGACTTATACGCAGCGCTCCTTGGTGCAATGTCCTCCCAGGTTGGTCTTGTCCCTGCCTCCACTTCCCTCAAGTGTGGCCACAGGTCGGCATCCGCCAGCTGCTCACTCCTCAGGCCTGCGCTATCCCATTCCTCCGTAGGCACTGCCGTGACCACTCTGACAGCTGCGGCACGCCCCTCTTCCACTCTTGTGCACTGGCCGCACTCTTCCGGGCAGGGTCTTTGAGACATGGCGTCTGCGTTGGCGCGGCTCTTCCCTCTACGATGTTCGGAGCCTCTGGAACCAACGGGCTGTCTGATCTTCCAGGTTTCTAAAGCTAAGTAGCCAGGTTAGGGCGGAGTGGTCAGTCCTCAGATGGAATGGCTGGCCGTATAGGTACTTGTGGAAGTGCTCCAAAGTCTTCACTACCGCCAGCAGTTCTCGCCGGGTGACGCAGTATTTCTCTTCTGCCTTGGACAACGTCTTACTGTAGTAAGTTATCACCCACTCGTGGCCTTCCTTACTTGGGATAGGGCGCCTTCAATGCAATGGTCGCTGGCGTCGGTGTCCACAATGAAGGCACCACTTAGTTGTGGGAATCCCAAAATAGGACCACTGCAGAATGTCTGCTTCAGCTGCTGTCCCCCGTTCACACATAAGGCCGGTGTTCTTCCGTCAGGTGGGTAACAGGTTTGGCGATGTTGGAAAAGCCCTTTATGAAGCGGCGGTAGTAACTGCATAGCCACAGGATACTGCGGAATTCTCGCTTATCCTTTGGCCGAGGCCAGTCTCTCACGGCGTGTCTTCTCCGGGTCTGTGGCCACTCCGGTTGGTGAGACTATGTGGCCCAAGTAGTTGACTTCCTTAGGGAAGAGCTGGCACTTCTTCGCGTGCAGCTTCAGGTTGGTCGCCTGCAGTCTCTGTAGCACCTTGCTCAGGTTGTCGAGATGGTCTTCGAATGTCTTGCCGACGATGATGATATCGACCAGGTGTAGCAGGCAGGCGTCATAGGTCAATCCTCTCATTACTGGCTGCATGAGGCGTTGGAAGGTAGCTGGTGCGTCGCAGAGACCAAAGGGCATAACTGTGAACTGCCAAAGTCCTAGGCCTGTAGAAAATGCTGTCTTCTCCATGTCTCTTGGGTGCGGTGGAAAAAGTCCTGAAGTACATCGCCAGAGTTCAGTTAAGAATTTAATAGTTTATGCTTTTATCGTCTGTTATTTTATACGTTTTTATTTTCATAGTCTATTGCTGGTTTCGGCCGGCTTTTGTTATAAATATATTTTTGTTTTATTTATACATGTTATATCTATTGCGTTTTTGTATTTTAGCAATAAAGAGTGTTTTGTTTTTGTATTTCTTTTAAATGTTTATTTTTATAGATATATTTTTACTTAGTGTAAGTTTTTTAGTACCATTCGCACAATGGTCTTTAATGGGCGCTGATGACCTAGCAGTTGAGCGCCCATAAACACAAATCATCATCACCTGCCAGTAACCCGACTTCAGGTCCAGAGTCAAGAACCACTGCACACCAACAAGCATGTCTAAGGTGTCGCCAATCCGGGGTAAGGGTAAGAAGTCCTTCCTGGTGACAGTTCAGTTTCCTGTAGTTCACGCAGAAGCGTAGCTCGCCGTTCTTCTCACCAGAACAACAGGGGGACTCCAAGGGCTGTGAGACTCTTCGATCACCCCGTGGATTTCATGTCCTCCAGCATGTCCCGTACCGCCACTTGTTTTTCCGGCGGAACGCGTGTGGGTGGTTGCCGAATAGGCTTGGCGTCTCCGGTGTCAATGCGGTAAAGCAGTCGGTCCGTGCGGCCGTAGTCGCTGTTGCCTTGGCTGAAGACGCACTGGTATCGTCCTAGCCGTTGTCGAACCTTCTTGAGCTGTTCTGCGGTCAGGTTGTCGGCCGCCCTCTTCAATAACTCTTCCAGCCGGGGCCCCAGCTGTTGTGTCGGTACCGGCTCCTGGGTCTTGTCGATTGGCGTTACGCTGACAACGGGCTCGCAAGTCCCCAACTCCGTCCCGGCCTGGATGTAGTTATCCCATTGGGTTGAGCAGCCTCGCCGGCACATCCTCTCGGCATGGCAACAATGTCCTGGCTACACAGAGTCCGTTCACAGGCGCCTTCCGGTCCAGTATAATTTTCTTCGTGCGCTAGCCTTCCAGTCGCGCCGTCACCACCTCGCTTCTCACGGGGACAGCCACGTCTTCTGTCGGGATGACCCTGCAGATTCCAAGGCGTTCTTTGGGTTGCCGGAGTATGACCTCTTCTCCATTGAGCCGCAGGACCTTCCTGCTGACGTCGGCCGTCGCCTCGTGGCTGCTGAGGGCATCCAATCACAGTATCACCTTAGCCACTTCCGCGAGGAGCAACCACAGACGCACGGCACTCCGCCCTGAGATAAACTGCAGCAGGGCCTCCCTCTCCACAGGCAAGGTGTTGCCCGATGCCATCACTAGCTGGTATGATCGGCTCGGTTTTCTCTACGGCAAACCCCTTGTTACGTCGGGTCTGATGATAGTCATGGCTGCCCCTGTGTCCACAAGCAAGCGGCACGGCCTCCCTTTAACCCAACCGTCCGCAATGATGCTGTCATCCATCCGCCGGCTGACGGCGCGCAGTGTCACTCGAGGGGATGGTGGTGACGGCGCCGACGTGCCCCTCATCACGCTGGCCCTTGTTTTCCGGCTGCTCTTCCTGGTGTGGGCAGTCTCTTGTCTGTGTCCCGGTTGGCCACACCCCCAACACACGCCACTTGGTCTTCGCCGGCGTCCCTTGGCTGGTCTTCGGTCTCCATTGTAGGGGATACTCCTTGTTCTCGAGGTCTGGGTAGGCACCTTGGCCGCCTCTATCCTTAATGCGGCCGTTAGCGCCTCGTGGATAGTCTTGTAGTCGCCGAGTATTAGGCGCTGACGTATTTCGGCGTCTCGTACCCCTCGACGAAGGAGTAGGCGGCTAATCGGGGTACAAATCCGGGTGAGAGGTCGACCAAGGCTTTGCTGGCCAGGTGTTCGATTGCTAGGGCGAACTCTTGCAGCGTCTCCCCTGGCTGCTGCGTCCTAGACTTCAACTGGCTGCGGCCAAACGGTGGTTTCCTAACCGTTTCTACAGGGCCTCCCAGATGTCTTTGGGTGCCGCTGCTGTCTGGACAGCGTTCAGCTCTTCTGCGGCCCGTCACTGGTGACTGGTTATTAGCTGTGCTGCCTCTTCTTCTGGCAACTTGTGCTTGGCCCCTGTTTCGAAATGGCGGCGGAAGACTTCGAAAGTTGACGTTCCGTTGTACTTAGGTGCTAGATAAAATGAAAATGTTTGGTTAGCCAGCGATGCTAATTTTGAAGCCCAGGATTTTTAGCAGAAGAAAAAAGTAATAAGTATATGCAGTCATTGACTGTTAGCACTGACAAAATAATTTATTATGTTCCACTCCAAAAGTTAGAGATTACTGGTGATTTGGGAAAGCCAGCAAGTAAATCGAGATTATTTGAAAACGTAGATACTAAATTTTTTTTTCCTGATCATAATAGATAAATTGTCTGTAAGCTGCATTTTGTATATACGTATACATTGTATTTTTTTCCTCTGAAAATCGGTTTCTGTGCTCACCATTATAATGTGCCTAGCATGTTCAATATTTAATACAACAGAATGAAAGGAATTATGCCGGTCAGAATTTAAAATGTTTTCTTCTTCTGGCCTTATAATTAGAACTTCTTTGGGCTTGGAATTTATATGGCCTGATACCAGATATGACTTTAGAATGTGATAAATGTTAAGAGAGGGTGCACACCAACAATGAACTAATAATCACAGACTGATATATCACTGTGGTTGTAGCAGATTTAGCTATTGTCCTAACTTTCAGTTTTAATTGCAGGTGTACAGATAAACACAGAAAGCTCAGATTTTTGCAGATTTAAACATTTTCTATTTAAATTTATTTTCATATGAAAATTTATTTTTCTAAGTTAGTGGGCTTTATTTCAAATGCACATGAAACTGTATCAGTGTTTATCTATGCCCATGAAACTGGGCAATAAAATGTGCTGAGCATGGAAAATTTGTTTTTCCCTTGAAAAGAAAAGCTGTAAGAAGCAAAAGTCAATTAAAAGCTCTCCCCCCGCCAAAAAAAGAATATATTTATCTAGGATCAGTCATCATTTTAAGTGTGCACCCAGCTTATTTGTAATGATTACAAATAAATAAACATGATTTTAGTTAATTGATGGAAATTAATCATTTCTCCACACTAGCTGTTCATAGGCTAAGGTTTTTGATGGATAGAGTTGACATGAAAAATTCAATGCCATGGCCGGGATTTGCTCCTAGTTTCCATCTAGTCAGTCTTAATCTTTGAGCTATCATGGCCAACTTGCCATCCTGACATTAAATTCTCCATTTGACTCGTATATTTCCCCGGTAGACCACTAGGGACTCTCGCATCCTAGATACACCGTTTGTGGCGACTTGCTATTGTAAGTACTTGAGTCCCAGGCTTCATCATTTAACTCTTATTATTTTAGTTAATTGATGGAAATTAAACATTTCTCCACACTAGCCGTTCATAGGCTAAGGTTTTTGATGGATAGAGTCGACATGAAAAATTCAATGCCATGGCTGGGAATTGCTCCTAGTTTCCGTCCAGTCACTCTTAATCTTTGAGCTATCACGGCCAACTTGCCGTCCTGACATTAAATTCTCCATTTGACTCGTATATTTTTCCGGTAGACCACTAGGGGCTCTCGCATCCTAGATACACCGTTTGTGGCGACTTGCTATTGTAAGTACTTGAGTCCCAGGCTTCATCATTTAACTCTTATTATTTTAGTTAATTGATGGAAATTAATCATTTCTCCACACTAGCCGTTCATAGGCTAAGGTTTTTGATGGATAGAGTCGACATGAAAAATTCAATGCTATGGCCAGGATTTGAACCACGGATCTCCTGGTTTCCGTCCAGTCGCTCTTAACCTTTGAGCTACCATGGCCAACTTGCCATCCTGACATTAAATTCTCCATTAACTAAAATAATAAGAATTAAATGATGAAGCCTGGGACTCAAGTGCTTACGATAGTAAGTCGCCACAAATGGTGTATCTCGGATGTGAGAGCCCCTAGTGGTCTTACCAGGAAAAATACGAGTCAAATGGAGAATTTAATGTCAGGACGGCAAGTTGGCCATGGTAGCTCAAAGGTTAAGAGCGACTGGACGGAAACCAGGAGATCCATGGTTCAAATCCCGGCCATGGCATTGAATTTTTCATGTCGACTCTATCCATCAAATAAGCATGAATTTCTACTCACGTTAAACTCCAAATATAAATTGACCACATTATTATTGCATCAGGGAGTAAGGACACTTTGGTCTGCCTATCATGAATCATAGCATAGTAGGAAGTTAGAGAAAGAGGGAAGGACAGTACAACCATAATACAATTACAACTGCACCAACTGTGGTGATCAGAGTTGGATGATCCATTACTCAAGGGCTGGGCGTCAAGTTATCTACTGTACCTATTTCACTGGAATCCATTCCAGTTTCATGTGTGTCAATTTTCATATTATTGTCATGAACATGTGCTGCATATTCATCTGAACTCTCCAGAGTAATATAATTTTGAGTTGAACTAGTACTCCATGCTCTATATATTAGTGTTTACCAAGAATGTTTCATTAGGACCTTCCTAACATCCTCAGCTAATGCCATTATTGTCATCTTCAACTTGCAACAAGTAACATTGTTATATTCCTTATTGCTTCTTCCATTAACCCATCTCTGTGCCAGTTTTCACTTTCAATTTATTTTACATTTTCAGAACCTTTCAACCAATCATATTGAATAAATTTAGCCAATTTTTTAGGAAGAAATTTATTTAAAATTATAAAAATTGAAAGAAGCATAGAGACAGTGAAGCACAATGTAAAATAAAAGTGAATCGAAAAATTTATTTTCTTAATTTTTTGTTTCATTGTACTCCTAATTAACTCCATAGAGTTCAAGTCACAGTGGTGGAATGGTGGGAGTCTAGAACAGTAAATCCCTTACACTTTAAAACTGCTTCTGATCTAATAATAAACTTTGGCTTATAATGCACAAAATATAAAGGTTCATTTCTTGTTAAGCTCGGTGTAAAACATCTTATTCTGAATGAACCATTTAGTTATGTAGTTTCTACGAGTTGTAATAGTGGAGGCTTTGTTTGTATGAACAGTATGATGCTGTGCAGTATGGAAGACAACAGTGCTGCCAACTGGAATGTTAGGAATTAATTCCTCTTCTAATCATTTGTTAGAAATATCCCCATTCATTTATAAAGGCAATCAGTGATTGTTGTAACATATACAAATCATATGTAGGTAAACTTTGAAAGGTAGAATCTTAACATAGAATTTCTGTGCCATAGCTGGTATTTGAACCAAGATCCGATCATAGAAACTGAGAAATGGAAATCTGCCAAGAATTTATTGATCCCAAGGAACAGGATCAGTAAATATTTCTCAAGATGGGCAGAGTATACATTAATGCAAAAACAGACTACTAATCCTTCAGATATTTTTGGAGTGCCAAAACGTTGATAATTTTCCAGTTATTTTTTATATGCAGCAGTCTGCATTTTGGAGATGAGGCTCCTTAAATATCCACATGAGTAGTAAACTGAAGAAGCTTTCAGTTAGACTGATCCCATTCCAGTTGACATGGAATGCATTAAATTGTATTATATATATACTAAAATGGGAAGCAGTGCTGCAGTGTTGATGTAGTGTAGTAGACAAATCTTAATAAAAGAAATTAAAAATCATGAACTGAAGCTAAGCTAATAAAAGCCAAAAGCTGAAATTATTAATTGTGAAGCTAATATAACTCAATAAATTACAATAATTATTGACTAAACTTCACTAATCTTTGATATTAATATAATTACAAGTTATATATTAATATCAAAGATAAGTGAAGTTGAGTCATAAGTTGTATAATTTATTAAATTATATTTGCTTCACTATTAATAACTTCAGCTGTTTATTTTTATTCAGTATTTAGTTTTGAAATAGTGCTACAGTTATGTCACATTTTAGATGATGTTGATAATTTAGAATGTAATAATTTTTTTGTTTAATTAATTGTTCTAAACCTGAATTATTTAACATTTCAAGAGAAAAGGAGTTATATTAAAAATATATGTAATATAAAAGATAAGTGAAGTTTAGTCAGTAATTACACTGAACAACAAATTTCAACTTCTGTTTTTGCACTCCAACAAAAACAGGTGACTTTGCTGAACTCAAATATGAAATCCAAAATTTTCTGTCACATACCATTTTTTGGAGAAATTGGTTTCAATGTTTTTAAAAAATATCACGTAGAATAGATGCAATTAACATATTGTAATCAATCCTGAGGTGAAATAATTTCATATAGTTCAGCAATTATAATGAAAAAGTTTTTGCAGAAACCATAAATTACTGTTAAAGTGAACTAACAATCCATATTTAGTTAACTGTCATGCAAAAACTTAAAAATATTATTAATTTTACTCATTTCCTTAGAAAAACTTTCAACAATGCTTCTGCTTGTAGCTGACATCAGGAACCTCCCTTATGAGCTGGCAACAATAGCTAACATACTAGGTGATCACTTTTTGCTATATCGCTTCTCCATGGCACTTATATCCTTATGAAACGATTCTCTGTGCTCATCATTCATAGCTTTCATAATGGAAGGGAAGAAGTCCAAGTGCAAGTACAGAAAATGTATTTTTAAAAACATGTTGCACCCTAAATTTTTATATGCCTTTAGCAGTTCCGATTAATTTCCTTGCAGTTAACTTCTGTATTTCCCAGGAAATTTTTGCTCACTGTCTTGAATCCCACTCATGCTGCTTTCTTGTTTTCGGAAAGTAGTTCTTCAAAATGCCTGTCTTGCATCAATTTGCGTATTTGTGGGCCAATAAAAATATCTTCTTTTAATTTCCTTCTCCTATTCTTGGTAACTTCGGCCAAGTTCGTCTTCAGGAGTATTATTTGAAGGTACATTATGTAACGTCCATAGTTTAGGTGGCTTAGGAACTGGGAGGGCATTGTCATTAAGTACAGGTCTTATATAAAATTATTTGTGGTTGGTTTATTGACACTCGTCACTTACTTTTTCATATATTTATGAGAGACTAGTTTCAAAGGCCCTGGCCTCCATTTTCAATCTCTTCCCAACTGGCATCTGTTGTTATCTGCTCTCTCTGGTGGTGGAACTATGAACTTTTTTGTCAAATTATCTGCTGGCGGGATTTCAAAGTTCATTACGCGATCCTTATTTTTCCAGATGAATATGTTCTCCCATGTTGTCAATCTATTTTGGTTTATCACTCCTTTTAATAATTTTGGATTTGGATCAATGTCATGGTTTTCATTCCAAAAATGAAATGCTACTGCTGACTTGTCTTCTTGTTTCAATCTGATGTTTCTAAAGTGTTCTTTGACTCTGGTTTTTAAATTTCTTTTTGTTTGACCTATGTAGCATTTTTCACAATTCTTGCAATTTATTTGGTATATTCCAGATTTGTTACCTGAAGGAATTTCATCTTTTGTTTTTGAATTTAGTAATTTTAAAATTGAGTATCTATTAGTAGGTGCCAAGATGATATTTTGTTCCTTGAATATCTTTTTAAATTTATTAAATGTTTTTGGATGATATGTGAATGAACTGAATATGCTGTTGCTTTCTTTTTCTTTAATAAATGTGGTTGTTTCCTTAATGGTTTTCTTTAGTTTAGATTTTCTAATTTTCTTCAACACCAAACTTTTGTTGTATCCGTTTTCTTCTGCTATGTGTATTATTGCTTTTTGTTCCTTGAAATATTCTTCTTTTTCCATGGGTATGTTGACTAGTCTGTGTGTAAGGCTGTTTATTATTGCATGTTTATGTGTAATTGGGTTGTGGCTATTATTTTTTATATAATTTTCTGAATGTGTTGGCTTCCTGTAAATTCCAAATTTTATTTTTGTATCATTCCTGATGATATTTAGATCCAAGAAAGGTAGTTGTCCATTGATTTCCTTTTCTATTGTGAATTTGATAGTCCTTTCTTGCAGATTGAGTAATTTTAATGCATCATCTAAATGTTTACTTGGTACAATTGCAAAGATGTCGTCAACATATCTATACCAAATCTTGAAGATCAATAAATAAATTGCAAGAATTGTGAAAAATGCTACATAGGTCAAACAAAAAGAAATTTAAAAACCAGAGTCAAAGAACACTTTAGAAACATCAGATTGAAACAAGAAGACAAGTCAGCAGTAGCATTTCATTTTTGGAATGAAAACCATGACATTGATCCAAATCCAAAATTATTAAAAGGAGTGATAAACCAAAATAGATTGACAACATGGGAGAACATATTCATCTGGAAAAATAAGGATCGCGTAATGAACTTTGAAATCCCGCCAGCAGATAATTTGACAAAAAAGTTCATAGTTCCACCACCAGAGAGAGCAGATAACAACAGTTGCCAGTTGGGAAGAGATTGAAAATGGAGGCCAGGGCCTTTGAAACTAGTCTCTCATAAATATATGAAAAAGTAAGTGACGAGTGTCAATAAACCAACCACAAATAATTTTATATTAATTTTGACGTCACTGTTACTAAATTCCTCCAAACACACAACAGGTCTTATAGCCGAAGAAATATTTGGATAATAAGTTATGACGTGTTTTGACTTTGAACAGAAGCCAGATACCTTTGTTAAACAGAAGTAACAATCTGGTTCTCTCCAAATCATTGGTATAGCAAATTGCATTGATTTGTGAGTGCCATTTAACCAACCCTGAAGGTATCACGAGCATCTACTGCAACATGTACTTGGTGCCCACTACTTCCCTTCATACCCAGCTTTACACCTAAAATATAACTCGTAAGCCTTTCTCACCTTAGGAGTGACAGATTTTTGCTGAGATTTTTTTGTAAATTCACTACAGATATAACAAAATAGATTTGCAGAATTTAAATACTTGCGAAAACATGGTAAGGAATTCTTCTAGCCACAGCAAATGAGGAAGGTGTGGGTAAAGAATAGTTAGCTTTCATATATAGATGGTGGAGAATGGTTGTGTAGTTATAAGGTTTGTGTTTAACACAAAAAGTGATATAAAAATTATTTGTGGTTGGTTTATTGACACTCGTCACTTACTTTTTCATATATTTATGAGAGACTAGTTTCAAAGGCCCTGGCCTCCATTTTCAATCTCTTCTCTTTTGAAAATGGAGGCCAGGGCCTTTGAAACTAGTCTCTCATAAATATATGAAAAAGTAAGTGACGAGTGTCAATAAACCAACCACAAATAATTTTTATATTAATTTTGACGTCACTGTTACTAAATTCCTCCAAACACACAACAAAAAGTGATGTTCGGCTAGGTCAAACAACATTATGCCATTCTTGCAGAGTTGTGCAATTATTGTTCCAGTATCATCATGGATAGATGCTGTCTGCTGTCGCTCTTAAGACCTTTCAAAGAAGTCATATTTTAAGCCCCTTTAAAAATGCTGAAGTTACCTCGCCTGCAATAAAATTCTTACCAATCTTAAATGACAGCATATGTCAAGAGGGTGAGCTGAGTGATAAAGGTTACGGTGGTGGGAGCGGCGTAGAACAACAGATTGTCGCAAATCACAAAAAGGGCAATATATAATAAATGTTTGGTGATATAAAAAATTGGATAAATGTTCTAAAATTTGTGCTTAAAACCTATTAGAATTGCCAATTTTTGCTCAGGTGCAAATTTCAGTGTTCTACAGTGTTATCATTTATTGAAAGTAAGCTGTTTGACTATATCAGGCAAAAAAAAATTATTTGTAGGTACAGGATTTGAAAGATCACGAAGTGTACACTAAGTGGACTGTACTAAACCTGGCTTCTCGCCCACCTCAGTAGTGTAGATGGTAGCATGTCTGCCTCAACGTTCAAGAGGTCCCGAGTTCAAATCTCGGTCAGGGTGAGTTACCTGGATAAGGTTTTTCCAGGGTTTTCCCTTATCCTTACAGACAAATTTCAAGTAGCTCTAAGCACCATGAACCCTGGACACATTTGAGCATCATTTCACCCATTTCATTCACCGTCTGATATGACACAACGTTGGAGGACGTAAAATTACCAAAAAAAAAAAAAACCCTGGCTTTACATAATTTGGACTACAGAGAATGCACTATGTCACCAACATTGCAACTTGTTATAAGCTAAGTTTTACCAACAGTGATTTTTATATTTCTGCTCTAAAGGTGCAAAAACATTAAATTTGTTCATGATTGAAACCATATTTTGCTTTAATACCAACTTTACATAACATTTATTGTGTAAATTTGAACTACATTAGTAATTCTCTGCTCAGAACATTTGCTTAGATTTCCTTACAATTCTTAATAATAATTAATAATAAATAAATAAATAAATAATAGAGTTTGTCATTGAGCTGTTACAGCAATAGGCGTCAGAAAACAAATGCACAGTACAATATACAACAGCAATAAGGTAAAAGAAGCTAAGCTAATTAAAATTCTTATTGGGAAACAAAAGTATAACCAATTTGAGTATAAATACATGCTTGGTACAAACTGTCATAATATAGAATACAGAGTATCCCTAATTTTTTGACAAAATAAACTTAAAAATTTATGGGTAAAACATACAAAATAAAGAAAGTGGCCACAATATCATTAGTAAAATACAATAGTAATAATACTCAACTGATAAAATACAACACAATTAAAAACTAGTAAAAATAAAGTAAAATACATAAAAAAAAAAAAATTGAAATTAATTAAGATTAGGTATTTTCAAAGTATTCTTGAACAGAATAATATGGGTTAGCAAGCAATCTGTTAAAAAGTCTGTCTTCAAATCTGTCATAAGGTAATTGAATTAAATTGGCTGGTAAGGTACTTTATACCCAATACTTCAAAGCTGTTTTGTGATTTGGATAATCTGTGATGTGGTATATCAATGAAATTATTTCTAGTATTGTAACTATGTATATCCACTCTATATTGATGGGTAGATACATTTTCCTTTATATAAATGAGTACAATATAAATATACAAGTTTACTACAGTCATTATTATCAATTTAATGAAAAGTGGCTTGCAGTTTGCCAACTTGTCTATCATGATACGGATAATCTTTTGTAATATAAGGATACTACCAATATGAGAGCTATTACCCCAAAATAAAATTCTGTATGTAATAATGTGGAAAAAAGCAAAATATGCAGTTCTGATAAATCTGTCAGGTACACAATGACTAGGAAGCTTAGCATAATAAAGCTAATGTGAGGTACTTCACTTCTTTAGACATATTAGATACAGGTATATCTCTTACTAAATATGAGCTGCTGTGTTTTCTTTTCATTTAGCAGAAAATCATTAGCTTGAAACCATACATCTGCTTGTGACAAGGTATCTGTTACTAATGTTTTAAGGTTTACAAAATCAGGGCTGATACTTAGAAAGGTAGTATCATCTGCATATAATACTGTATGTAGGTTCACAAAAAATGGCAAGTCATTAATCATTAAAACAAATAAAAGTGGCCCAAGAATAGAGCTCTGTGGAACCCCACATTTTAGCTCAGCTATGCTAGATATCTCCTTGCTATGCTAGACTTACTACACACATGATATGTTTGCGACTTACTAGGGATGACTGAAAGAGTTTTAATGCCGTATCCCCAATGCCATAATATTTTAATTTAATTATAAGATGTGTATGGTCCATGCAATCAAAATCTTTGCTCAGATCACAAAAAGTGGATTGAGCTAGAGCTTTAGATTCAAAGGCAGCTATCTGTTAAACAAGAGAAACTATAGCATCTACTTTGACTTGTCTTTCCTAAAACCAAATTGTATGTCACTTATACTTTTAGCCTCTTCAAGATAAATCCAGAGCTCAATACACATAAGCATTTCTAATACTTTTGAGAAAATTGGAACTGATGAGATCGAACAACAGCTTGACACACAATTTATATCTCCATTTTTGAAAATAGGCACAACCCTTGAAAGCTTCAAAATATTGGGGAAAATTCCTTATTAGAGATATTTGTTAAGACAAAACGTTAATGGATGCAAAATGTATTCAATTACTTTTTTTAGCATATTATTTGACAAGCCATAAATGTCTAGAGCATCAAATGACTGGAAGTTCATAACAGAGTTCCATACAGTCTCTGGATTCACTTCTTTAAAGTCAGAGTACCTTGCTTATCTATTGGAAATTGTGTTCAGTAAGTTCCAAACAGATTCTTTAGGTTTGCTTAAATTGTGACTAATTTCTTCCACTGATTTTACCCAAAAAAAAAAAGAATAGTTATCTATCTGATGTATCCCTCGTGTACAAATCAAGATACATCATTACTTTCCTTTTCATCTTAGCTAGGTAGGGAGAGTGCGAGGTATTCTTATCATTTTTAAGACATTTCTTCTGACAATATTATTTACTTTGCATTTTCTTTGGGAGATACACAATTAAGAAACATTTAAGAACATAGTAACAAAAATCTTTCGGAAGTCTCATTTGCAGATACTCAGATGGGTTGCAAGTTATGCAACAGGTCATTCCATTGAACATTATATGGCACTTTCTTAAAGTATTCAACTTAGATATTGTGCAGTGAATATATATAGCACTTTTTATAATGCTGTGTTCCAGTTATGGAAAACCAGTTTCAGGTTATTCTACAAAAAGCTACCATTACTAATATCTACTTTATTGCTTTTAGATTTGCAGATGAAACCATATCGTACTGATGAATTTGTACACAAGCTGTTCTATGAGACGAGTCGCTTCACTGCTTTCAACAATCAGTGGGTGATGAAGGCACGCATAAACAATAGCCAGCGAGACCCAACACAGAGCTCTGAGAGGAATATGACTTATCAGGTAAAGTGGGAGTGGGGCAACTATACCCAGCTGCATCAGATCTCCTTGATGAAAATTGCAAGGTAAGTTCTGGGGAGGGAGCGTAATAAATTGTCCTTAATCCAATGTTCCTTGCACCCCCTCAACCCACAGTTAGGTTCAGCGAGAGGGCATCTCCAGAAGAATGCCTGCAAGCTTCCAGATCAGCACTGCCTTATGCAACAAAAAGAGTGTGACTATTGCAGCAATCATATTTTAAAAAAGATTGCTACAAGTGTCTTCACTCAACGTTCCTTTGCAGGGTTCATAATTTTTTTCCTAACAGCTAATACAGGTTGAAGAGCTCATCAGTGTGAATCTACTTAAGTGGCTTGAATATCAAAAGGCCCAAAATTATTGAAGAATATAGAGTGGTACATATGAAGAAATTGTGAAGATAAAAAAGATAGATTAATGAGCTGATGTTAAAGAAGATATAAAATAATAGTGAAAACTACATGCATATGGACTACCGACAGCAACTGCCTGTGGAACTTTGTTTATTTAGAGGAATTCAGGTACATAATTTCAGCTATAGGTATGTATAGAAGAATAAAAATAAAAATGTAAGCCACAAAATAAATGGAAGGGGGCATTAAGCCTGCAAATGTACATACTTGTTGACGAAACAGCAAAAACATGAAGAGCATGGAACAGCAATTTTAACTCTTTGTCTTCATGTTTTTTGCAAGATTTACAACAGGTAGGTTTTTGCTGGCCTCACTTAAAATTTTTTTGCTTACATTTTCTTCATTAAACTTTTTTTGATTGTCATTAAAATAGAGTAGCTTGTCATGTCTGTTGTGTACCAGATGATTGAAATAAAATTCAAGCTGTTACTTATATTCTTAACTCTCAAGAATTAATAGTTATTATCTTTTACCTATTAAAAATTTCAGCTGTGCACATTTAAATTGTGTATGTGTGAGTGTGTGTGGGTGTGCATGTGTGCAAATTTTCTAACTTAAATAATAAATGTTTAACATCCTCTTTCTTTTTATGGGTATGTAATGTGTTCAACTGCAGTTGATCCTGAAAACGAAGACCACGTATCCATTGCCCCTTCACTACTTGATATTGCGTGGACCTTTTGGTGACATGAAAGTCAGCGCTAAAATACACAAGTTTGAGTTCACTGATCAAGAATATGAGAGCCCTTATGTTCACCTACCTCTTCCAGACACTGCTGAGTGCAACAGGCTCCTTGCAGCTAAAGTTATAAATTTCCGGTAAGTAATTGTATAGAATCTGTTCCTCCATTTTCAACTCTGGAGCTATGAGACATCAATCTTAGATGAAGGTTTACAACAATATTCAAACAGTTACATTTAAGAATTAATTTAATTCTGTCATGAAATACATCTTCATTCCATTTAATGATTTGGCGGCCTTATGTGCTTTCCAAAACCTTGTAATCAACCAATTGATTTTTGGATAGGTAGAGTCAGGCTAGAAAGTTTGGCTCTTCTTTCTAATATGCGATGCAGCAATTGTTTTGTAATTCCTTCTTACTTTTTGATGTTTTTATATACAGCAATGATTTTTAATATCATTTCTTTATTTTTAGTGCAATTTCGTGTTGGAGGGCACTCTTTTAACCTTTTTTATTGTTTGTTTACTTACTGCGTAATGTAACCATATTGAAGAATTCAGTGCAGCCAAACTATGCTTGTTTCTCCACTGAACACAATGCTGCCAACAGTTTTACTTGTCCCAAAATTACACTATCTAGCAGACGAACTGAAAGTAGTACCTAAATCTAAACACTAAACACACACAGTAGTCCCTAATTTACACTAACTACCTAACTAATTACACTAAACACACAATAGTCCCTAATTTTCACCAACTAGCTAACTAATTACGCTAAACATCGTTACACTACAGGGTAGACGTGCCTAATGTCTTCAATTAATTCTTGAAAGGGATCTGCTGACTGGTTTTTGCAGTCATTGTGCAACAAACACTCAGAAATATGAGCATCCACACTGTCCTTATGAATGCCGCCCCTTGTTAGACGATGCTGTAGTCCTTGCTAGCGTGACTCTGTTATTTGTGTGCACATTTGTCACTGGGTTGACAAACTGCACTGAGTGATTTACTGCGAGGTGCGCAGCAAACCCTTCAGCCATCAACCCATAGTATCCCTTCCAGTCATCAGTGTGAATGGTGCTGGTGAACTCTACATGCTCTGCAGTTAGACAGTAGAGTGTATTTGCATCCCTTCTGTTGTTGGAGCATATCGTCATCTGCACCTCATTCGTTTCCACGTCGATCATTCCCAAGATCCAGTTGCCCTGTACAACGCACCCACAATGAGACTTGCGTCGTCATATTTTTCATTCGTCAATTTCAACGACGTGGCCGGGACCGCCAGTTTTCCCCCTTACAGTATACTTGGTGTCATTTGACATCATGCACACTTCGCGGCAGTATCTGAACGAGTCCGATACAGTCTGCGAACTCATACTAGTATTTCCTACGGAGCACTCCATTATCATCGTGTCGTAGGGTTGTTTATGTGCAAAGCAGTGCATGAATAACAAAATTTGACCGGGCGATAACTTAGCCTACTCAAACCATGTTCCTTTGCACTTGGACTGCGTCACCTTTTCATGTCCAGTTCTAGAAGAAAATAAATAAATAAATAGAGATAGAGAGGGGAGGGAGGGAAAGGGAGATGGAGAGAGATCAAATTAGATTAAATATAAGGTATATAGTAGTGCCTATTATCACCATTTATGTGTCTGCAAAAACTCTGCATACTTGCGGCCCCGATGGGGTGCAGGGCAGCATTGCATTTGGAACACAGCATCCGTTTCCTCAGCAGACCCTCGTCAAATAATAATTGAAGGCAAGCCTCCTCATTATTAAAATAAAAGGACAAGCCCATTTTACTGATTTGTCGAGCCATTTCCAGAGTTTCAGCAATGTACTGAACAAATCTTAAATATTCGAAGAACGCACAGAACATACAGCCTTCACTTCTAAAAGTAGAATAGATACTTCTGCTGGACAGAAAGCCTACTTTTGTAAAGCAATAAAATCTGAAAGGAAACATGGTCAGTATTTTCCAAAACTGACCTGTGCTAATTGCATCCAGATGTCTTTTTGCACTGCTGTAAGACAGATGTCTGGGGCATTTTTACGGAGGTTGGCTACAAGTGTTACATATCTCTCTCATGTTGGCTGCAGTGCCAGAACCATCTGGTAGTCTGCTTGCACATGCACATACGTGTACCTTTGGACTTAGAAAATATTCTCGCGTCGCACAAAAGAAAGTTTCTCCAAAAGTTCAAATCCCAACTATGGCACTGAATTTTTCAGCCTGACTCTACCTATCCAAACCTTGTCTTAGACACGGCTAGTGTGAAAGAACAATTCATTTTCATATGACTTTCCTTCTTTGGACAAGTGATTGAAAAATGTATTATTCCATGCTCTTATTAGGGTGATGTAATCACCATTTACGGTGCCAAATTTTAAAACCTTATAAAAAGTTAAAAAACGCTCCAGATAATATGTTCTGGAGGTAAAATAGTTCCCCATTTGGATTTCCGGGCTGTGACCTTTTTTTCAAGGAAAACAACTGAATATTCTAACCAATTAAACATTTTATGATTGAGTACAGGAACATTATGACAAGCGAAAAACAAACTGACTAAAATTATGCAGATCATAAGATTGATATTGTCAATGATCGCATTGTTGTGTTGGAGCTGCCACAAAGCCACAGCTGTGTGCGTGGGCAGGAAAGAAAGAGACAGATAGTGGCGTACAGAGCTGGATGCTTGCCAAGAGAGAAAAAGAGACAGAGAGAAGTCTGGAATTTTCCGCTTTTTTGATGCCGTCGCAATTGTTATCGATTGGTCTACTGCAGTGATCAGCAGCAGTGTGCACATTTGTGCTGCCCTCTCTTACCCACATATACGGTAGTGCACTCGGAACTGTTGGCGGGTAAGCAGACATGAAGTGACAGCTTTTTCGTAGTGTCATACAGCTCCTTAGGTTCAGAGACAATCGAAACATACGATGTTCACATGTATTTAAATAAGTATATGTTATGTAATTAGTATACCAGTTTTTCAGCCATTTCTTTTAGGGAATTAATAGGCTAACATAAATATATAACAATCTAGGACAGTCTTATTAATGCTCTGCCATATAGAACTAAATAATAATAATAATAAAAAAAATCACAACAGACAATACACTAAGAACCGTACTGTAACTGTCTGCTGGTGCTCTAGCATTGTGATTCGTTTATCACCTTCTAATTTATCATAATCACTAGCATGACAAGTGTCATAGTCACGCTGGAGATTATATTTTCGTATCACATTCAGGACGTTATTGCATATTAAACATTGCGCAGCACTATCAACTATAAAACATATGCCTGCTCCTATGAAGGCTTAAATAATGTAAGGGTACAAGACCTTCCAGGTTCTTAAAGCTCAATAGCCAGGTTAGGGCGGAATAGTCAGTCCTCAGGTGGAAAAGCTGACCGTACAGGTACTTGTTGCTCCAAGGTCTTTACTACCGTCAGTAACTCTCGTCGGGTGACGCAGTAGTTCTTCTCTGCCTTGGATAGCGTCTTGCTGTTGTAGGCTATCACCCGCTCATGGTCGTCCTGGATCTGCGATAGGACACCTTCAATGCAATGGTCGCTGGCGTCGGTGTCCACAATGAAGGCGCCACCCGGTTGTGGGAAACCCAAAATTGGAGCACTGCACAGGGTCTCCTTTAGGTGCTGGAAAGCGTTTTCGGCGTCCTCCATCCACACATAAGGCCAGTGTTCCTCTGTCAGATGGGTGAGGGGTTTTGCGATGTTGGAGAACCCCTTTATGAAGTGTAGGTAATAACTGCACAGCCCCAGGAAACTGCGCAACTCTTTCTTATCCTTTGGTCGAGGCCAATCTCTCACAGCCTGTGTCTTCTCCGGGTGTGTGGCCACTCCGGTTGCTGAGACTATGTGGCCCAAGTAGTTCACTTCTTTGTGGAAGAGCTGGCACTTCGCGTTCAGCTTCAAGTTGGTCGCCTGCAATCTCTGTAGCACCTTACTCAGATTCTTGAGGTGGTCTTCAAAAGTCTTACCGACGATGATGATGTCGTGCAGGTATAGCAGGCAGGCGTCGTAAGTTAGTCCTCTCATCACTGACTCCATGAGGCGTTGGAAGGTAGCTGGTGCGTTGCAGAGGCCAAAGGGTATAACTGTGAACTGCCAGAGCCCTTGGCCTTTCGAGAATGCGGTCTTCTCCTTGTCTCTCGGGTCTAGAGCTACCTGCCAGTAGCCCGACTTCAGATCCAGGGTCGAGAACCACTGCGCACCAGCTAGCGTGTCCAAGGTGTCGTCAATCCGGGGTAAGGGAAAACAGTCCTTCCGGGTGACGGCATTCAACTTTCTGTAGTCTACGCAGAAGCACAGCTCACCGTTCTTCTTCGTCACCAAGACTACAGGGGAACACCAAGGGCTGTCAGACTCTTCAATCACTCCCCTGGATCTCATGTCCTCCAGCATGTCTCGTACCGCCCCTTGCTTCGCCAGCGGAATGTGTCTATACCTTGTTTCACGTAAGCTTGCCCAGTATCTCGTAATGGTCACGTGACCTAATCACCTCTCATTGGTTGCTGTTGTGGTAATGACTGTCGTGCGATAAAAATTAGTTCGTTATTTAACATGGTGATATATCATTATATGTTGGAAGAGAATTGTCAAATTTATATTTTTGTAACTGTTTTAATTAAATATACGAGGGCTATCCAGAAAGTAGATTACGTTTTCGTCTGTTTCCGCTAGGGGCGGGGCTAGCGGGACCATCTTGGGGTCAGAGCGTTGCGCAGCTCAGTCGGCATCTAGCCGTGCTAGTGAGAGGTTCGTGCTTTGCTCCGTTCAGATACTGTGATGGTTTGAAATGTCTGCGTTAATTGAAAATCCCGCGAGGTGCGAGGTGCTTGCAGTAATAAGGTTTCTGACTGCAAAAAACTGTAAACCGATAGAAATCTATCGGCAGCTTTGTGAAGTGTATGGGGACAACATTATCACTGAAGGTGGAGTGCGTCAGTGGGTCATCAGATTTAAAAATGGCCGAACCAATGTTCACGACGAAGATCGAAGTGGGAGACCCAGCATAGTGACTGCCGAACTTGTCGAAAAAGTCGATGCTAAAGTCCGTGAAAATCGAAGGTTCACAATAACGGAACTTTCTTTGAGTTTTCCACAAATTTCGCGAAGTTTGTTGCACGAAATCATCAGCGAAAATCTTGGTTACCACAAGTTTTGTGCAAGATGGATTCCAAAAATCTTGACAGAGGACCACAAAAATCAGCGAATGGCTGCAGCGTTGAACTTTTTGGATGTTTACCATAAGGATGGTGACTCTTTACTCGATCGCATCGTTACTGGTGACAAAACATGGGTGAAACACGTGAACTGTGAAACGAAATTGCAATCAATGCAGTGGGGGCACACAAGTTCTCCCCAAAAATCCAAGAAATGCATGCAAACAATGTCGGCAAGGAAGATGATGGCGACTGTTTTTTGGGACAGAAAAGGTGTGATTTTGGTGGACTTCCTGGAAAGAGGCACTACAATAAACTCTCAAAGGTATTGCCAAACTCTCCAAAAACTCAGAAGAGCCATTCAAAACAAGCGCAGAGGAATGTTGAGCTCTAAGATCTTGTTGATTCACGACAATGCCCGGCCCCACACGGCAAATGTCACTCGTGAAGTTCTTGAATCTTTTAAGTGGGAGTTGTTTCCTCATCCGCCGTACAGTCCCGAACTGGCACCGAGCGACTTCCACCTATTCCCAGCAATGAAGAAGTGGCTGGCTATGCAGCGTTTTGATGACGACGCACAGCTGCAAGAAGAGGTAACGAAGTGGTTGAAGACGCAGGCGGCCGAATTTTTCGATGAAGGAATTTCCAAGCTCGTACATCGCTACGATAAATGCCTTAATTTGAATGGTGACTGTGTCGAAAAGTAGTATTTGAGTGTGGCTTTCATCTGTATATAATAAAATTTGTTTCCTATACTTTGTTTACTTTTTATTCCAAAACGTAATCTACTTTCTGGATAGCCCTCGTATTACACAACAGAGTTGATTTATCTGAAATGCATGTTAATTCTTAAATGAATTAAAGAGGAGGTTCCTTTGCTCTCAAGCACATGGCACGATAGCACGTGATTTAGCGGTAGAGGTGACATTTGTTTATATGACTTTTATCACTGACCTTGTTTTGAACTGGATTAGTCATGCATCGCCATTCGAGAGTGCGGGAGCTAAATTATTTTATTGATCGTTTATTGCGCATGTACTTATTATATGTATAATGGCAGAGTTTACCGCCAGTTTTTCGCTGAAGTATCGCAAGGATAATTATTGACAAACAGGCGAAAAAAGAATTGTGTTGCATGTGTTTAATGCACTCACAGAGAAGAATCCTTCTTTGTCAGTGAGAGAAGTCGAACAGCTGTGCTCTGAAGTTACAGGTGTGAGTGTTAGATCTGTAGGAACATCGCGACATGAAATTGAGGAAACAGGAAAACTTACCACTCCAGGCAAAAGCAGGAATAAATAAAAGTGCATGCTCGGAAAAAAATACGTGAAAAGTGTTGTGCGTCGTCATGTGTGTAGTTTTTCTTTAGAAAAGAACTCCCTAACATAAGTAACATTTCCTCTGCTGTAAATGAGGATGCAGATTTACCAAATTTCAGCAGATTGCTTATACAGCTGGGATTTGTGAATGAAAAAAGAGGCAAGAAAAATGTGCTAAAAGACAGAGGCGATATTGCTGTGTGGCGAAGACGCTATTTAAGGACAACCACACTGCACCGAGATACAAATCGCTAAATATACACGAAGAACACACGAAAAGTAAAGTATGGTGTGACACGACTTTTAAGACTGAAAGACAAGCATTTTTGAAAGGTATGTGTGCTGGTTTAAAAAATCCCAGTGGAAAAGGCCAAAGGCCTTTCATTAAACTCTTTCAGTTTCATTGCTCAGTCATTCTGTTTCAATTTGCTCAGTTCATTATAAACTTGTATTTTTGCATGCCTTCATATCCTTATTTGTATGATTTTTGTTGATTTTATTTATCTTCCCGGCAATTATTACGACATTTACTGCAGGTTTAAATGTGAGGGGAAGACACCGCCTATGGCCTATGACACGAAAGCATTAGCCAATTAGGGCGAGGGGGAAGGTTGTTGAACGCGGAGTGATACATTTCAGCTGGGCAAGGTTATATGAAACAGAGAGTAGGTGGTTGCCGAATAGGCCGGGCGTCCCCAGTGTCGATGCGGTGAAGCACTTTGTCCGTGCGGCCGTAGTCACTATCGCCTTGGCTGAAGATACGCTGGTATCGCCTCAGCAGTTGTCGAACTTTCTCCAGTTGTTCTGCGGTGAGGTGGTCGGCCGCCCTCTCCCGTAAGCCTTCTAGCCGGGGCCCCAGGTGTTGCGTCGGCACCGGCTCCTGTGTCTTGTCGATTGCTGTTACGCTCACTATGGGCTCGCACGTTCCCAACTCCGTCCCGGCCTGGACGTCGTGATCGGTGTCCGTTGGATTTAGCAGTCTCACTGGCACCTTCTCTCTGCACGACAACAATGTCCTGGCTACACAGAGTCCGTGCACAGGCGTCTTTTGGTCCAGCATCATGTTCTTTGTCCGCTGGCCTTCCAGTCACGCCGTCACCATCACTTCGCTCCTCGCGGGGACAACCACGTCTTCGTTCAAGATGACCCTGCAGATTTCAAGGCGCTCTACGAGTTGACGTAGTATAACTTCTTCTCCGTTGAGCCGCAGGACCTTCCTGCTGACGTCGACCGTTGCCTCGTGGCTCCTGAGGGCATCCAGTCCCAGAATCACCTCCTCAGCCACCTTCGCGACGAACACCCAAAGACGTGCGACACTCCGTCCCAAGGTCAACTTCAACAGGGCCTCCTCCACAGGCAAGGTGTCGCCCGATGCCGTGACAAGCTGGTATGGTCGGCTCGGCTTCCTTGTCGGCAAACCCTTCGCCACGTCAAGTCTGATGATGGTCACAGCTGCCCCAGTGTCCACCAGCACGCGGCACGGCTTCCCTCTCACCCAACCGTCCGCAATGAGGCTGTCATCCATCCGCCGGCTAACAGCGTGCAGTGTCACTCGAGGAGATGGTGGTGATGGCGCCGACGTGCCCCTCTCCACGACGGCCCTTACTCGTTTTCCGGCTGCTCTTCCTGGTGTGGGCAGTCTCTCTCCAGGTGTCCGGGCTGTCCACACCCCAACACAGGCCACTAGGTGTTCGCCGGCGTCCCTCGGCTGATCTTCTGTCTCCGTTGTAGCGGACACTCCTCGTTCTCGACGTCGGGATAGCTGTTACCTTGGCCGCCTCCATCCTTAATGCTGCCGTTAGCGCCTCGTGGATTGTTTTATAATCGCCGAGCATTAGGCGCTGATGAATCTCTGTGTCCCGTACCCCATCAACGAATGTGTAGGCATCTTCCCGGGCATGAACCCTGGTGGGAGTTCGACTAGGGCCTTGCTTGCCAGTTGTTCAACTGCCAGGGCGAACTCCTGCAGCGTCTCCCCTGGCTGCTGTGACCTTGCCTTTAGCTGGCTGCGGTACGCTGCGGCTAAGCAGTGGTTTCCGAAAGGCCTCACATGGCATCCTCACATCCACATATGCAAGATAGAGGTGAGCGATCATTTAATCAATATGGGGAGGAGATATAGTCAGCACCTCGGCACCCCCAGCCAGGAAGTTGGCTTTCTAGACCAGGGTTCACTACCTATTGTAGCTCCTCAGTTTCCTCACTATCCTGAGTGGGCACCGGTCCTATACCCAAGACTAAAAATCTGCAACCCCCAGGGGTGGGATCGATCCCAGGTGCATTTCATTGCAGGGAACCGAAGCAAGATGCCTTAGGCGCAGGACTATATAATGGAAGTAATGCATTAAAAATGTTGATTTTTTTTTTTTTTTCTTTTTTTCCCACAAGAATGTTATAAGTGGATTGACAATTCATAATTATTAAGGGGCAGACAAAAAATATGTGAGAGAAATAATAAAAATGATGCTTAAAATAGTAGATGGTAATTAGCCAATAGAGTGTAGAACTCAGCAGAAGGTATGCAAAATGACTGTGTGTTAATCAGGATTAGCAAAAATAAGAATGCAAAGGTAAATGTAAGAATGAATAATCTACATTACTTATGATGTTTCAAACCTTCATGGAATAAACATTTAAAGAACTATTATATGTACCTTGAAATAAAAAAAGTGGGGGTTGAAAGAAGAGGATATCATGACGAGTAAAGAACTGCCAAAATTAATTTTTAAAGTTTGAAAAATGTTTTATGTAAAAACAAATGCAACACTAAGCATAAATATTATCTACACAAAGGGGGCAGAAGGGCTGCAGTAGGGTAACTTACATAATAATTGAAAAAAGAGAAACTGATTATTTAAATTTAAAAATTCCTTTCACATACTAAGGCAAAGTAAATCTAATAAAGGCAGATTTAAATAATAAGAGGTATTTATTTAAAACAATAAATGTAAGATCTATAAGAAATGTTACTTATAGACATTGTTTATTAGCATACCATTTGAATTCATTTAGTTTTTTTTATAGTTATATGATTTATGTGAATGTTATATTATTATCTGTTGAAAGGCATTTCTATTTTTGGAAATAGACAAAATCTCCTAACCTTAAAATCCAAAATTTACATGACCCAACATCAGTAATAGTTAATAATATGAAAAACCTCATTCGTAGTTCTGTGTTTGAAAGTATAGACAAAATATATATTTCTTTTATAATACAAAGTCGGCAAATTTCATGGTACTGAGCTTATGATCATTTAGAAGCTTTTGGAGATAGAATATGAAGTTGAAAATCACTTTGTATCATTATTTGGTATTATAATTATAAAACTAAAGCATGTTTAATATTTGAACTCCATATAATTAGCCATCAGGTTGAAAGTAAATAAGGTCCCAAATTTAGCATCTCAGAACCACTAAGGGTAATTTCGTTGTACACTAGGTCTAATTTCGTTGTAATACTTCTTAATCTGAATCTGAAGTGCAGCCAAAGCACTTGAAATTATATTTATAAGCGGAATGTCCCTGGCACTTTTCATAAAACCAATCATAGCATTCTGTGCACTGAATCCATGTTTCACCATTTTTGTCATCGTTATAGTGACCAGAACACGATGAACACACATCACCATTTCTTTTCATCACTTTGTTTTTATGGCTTCTGATAGTTGAAGCCTTGTTATCACTAGCTTTGGTGGATTTCTTCGACTTCTTAGGCCGAATATTGCTGACAGGTTCTTGTGGATCCCTTAACAGTCGGTCTGAAGTTGCACTTCGCACATGGCAGGCAGGAAGAGACATGGTTTCTGAGCCCTTTTTCTGACCCCAACAATGGGGTTGAGAGGCACTGGAGGAGGCTGTGCGATGTCCTTAATGTTAACAGTTCCATTTTCTTTTGAGGGATTTTGCTTTGGATTTGAAGCGTTAGTGTCAGAAACCATCAGTGCCTCATCTGTAATTGCTCGTCTGTCAAATAGGAAAATTCCAGCAAAATGAATTTTATTAATGCCTAATTTTTCGATAGGTTTTCGATTCCATTAATTTTTCTTAATCAGTATGGACTGTGAAACAAAGAAGCACAAAATATAATTTTGAATTGAACTAGTACTTCATGCTCCATATATTGCTAGTATTTACCTAGAACATGTTTCATTATGATCTTCCTAACTCCTCAGCTAATTGAATTTCGATTGAGTGAACTCCTTGGTGATGATTGGAGCATCTCTGTTGTGTCAGATAAACTTGAAGTTCAGATTCCCATCACAGGTGATGTCAAAATTGAAGAGTTTCTTTCATATTTGTTATGAATATCTTTTCCACATGATTCATGCAGTTGGACTGTGAACACTTTTTAATGGAGTTCTTGTTCCAAATCACAATTTGCTTTGTAAAAATTGTACACTACTGCTGATTTGTCTATTTCTTTTACTTGATGTCCCTTAAATGCTCTTTAAACCTAATATTCAAATTCCTTTTTGTTTTACCAATGTGAAAGTTGTCGTAGCCTTTGCAATTTACCCGGTACACACCTGAGTTTTTGTCTGTGTGCTTCTCTTTTGTATTATGTAATTTCAGAATGTGTTGTACACTATCTCTGGAGTGGTATATAGTTTTTCTGTAAGAAGGTTTATTACTGATTGGGGAAAGAGTAGTTACTTGTCTGCACGTGGCATTGAATTTTTCAGTCTGACTCTATTCAAATCTTAAGCCTACAACACACGGCTAGTATGGAAGAACAATTAAATTTCCAATTTTCTTTTTCTCCAATTCAACACTGAATTCATTGTATTCTGTAGAGTGAACTATATAGTTGTACCCTTTGGTATATTCCATTTCATTTAATGGAACATTGACCAGATAGTAAGTTAAACTGTCAACAACAGCTTTTTTGTGTTTAGCATTGTATCTATTTGATTTTATGAAATTTTTGTGTTCCTTTAATATATGTGCCAAATTCTAGTTTGTGTGTGTGTGCGTTCGCGCGCGCGTGCGTGTTTCCGGATCAGTTTCAAATCTAAGAAAGGGATTCATTATATCAAAATTTAACTGTATTGGAACACCACAGTGAAGCGAAATAATTATTAAATTATAGATGAGTCGTATTTATTACACATCATCTTCACTAACTTACCTAATTTGAGGACATGTTTTGCGAACCATCGTTCGCATCGTCGGCTCTTATGCGACCAAAGTTTGATCCAGTGGTGTGGGTAGTTCTGGAGATGCTGCTGCCATCTGTTGATTTAGTGATGAATTTAAATGTGGGGTTATCTTCTGGCATGATTTCAAAATTCATTAGTTGGTTTTTATGTTTTTCTATGTATATTCTCTCCCATATGACGAGTTCACGATGTTTTTTGTACGTATTTTAGTAATTTGGTGCTATCTTCAATTTCATGATTTTCAGACCAGAAATGAGCTGCTATTGCGGACTTATCAATATTTTTGTATCTTAAGTGCCTGAAGTGTTCTTTCTTTCTAATGCCTATGTTTCTTTTTGTCCTCCCTATGTCAATTTTTTAACAGTCTTTACACTTAATCTTGTAAATGCCTGACTTTTCCTCTGGTTTTATCTTATCAGTATTATTACTGTGAAGTAGGTTTTTAATGTTGTAATTGTTTTTTGGTGCCAATGTTATATTGTATTTCTTGAATATTTTTTGGAACTTTTTTGTGGCCCAGGGGTGGTAAGTAAATTTAGCAGATCTAAATTCTTGTTTTATTGGTGAAAGAGCTGTGATCTATTTTACTCTTTTTAGAAGTTTGAAAGATTTTAGTTTTTTATCTACAAGGCTTTTTCCATATCCATTTTTAATTGCAGTTTTTAAGATATGATGGTATTCTTTTTGATATTTTTGCTGGCTGAGGGGTAGATTTACTAATCTGTGTGTGAGACTGTTGATGGTGGCATGTTTGTGTGGAATTGGGTTGAAACTATTTGTTTTGATGTAATTATCTGTGTGAGTTGCTTTTCTATGAATACCAAATTCCAGTTTTTCATTGTTTTTAATGATTTTAAGGTCCGAAAAAGGTAGAGTACAGTCCTTCAGTTTCTACTGTGTATTGTATGCTGGGTTCTTGAAGGTTGAGGAGTTTCAAAGCATCATCTAGTTGTTTGTAGTGCACTATTACAAAGATGTCGTCTACGTATGTGTACCATGTTTTAAAAATGAGGAAAGGCTTTAGTTATGTGTTTCGAAAAAGCTCATGTATAAATTGGCCAAAAATGGTGATAGCAGGCTTCCCATAGCCAGTCCTGAAATTTTTTTGTAATACTTTCCATCGAAAACAAAATAATTTTGGTGTATACATATTTCAGTCATTGCCAAATATTCTTCTATTGTATTGGCATCTAGTTTAATAGAAGTTAGCCATTTTTTAAGTTGTATCAAAAGTTTGTCTATTGGGATGCTAGGGAAGAGGGAGCAGACATCAAAGGATACTAAAGTGTCTTGAGGGTTTAATTTAAGATTTTGAATTTTTTCTACCAGGTCTAAAGAGTTTTTTGTGCTTAGAGTATTGAATTGTGGAAAGGACTGAAATTTTTTGGATAGCCATTTTGTCAGAAAGTAAGTAGGAGTGTTAACATTATTTACAATGGGTCTCATGGGTATGTTGGATTTGTGTATTTTAGGTAATCCATATAGTTTTGCAAGGATAGGGTTGTCCGGTTGGATAGTTTTTTGTTCTGCAGTTGTTAAAATTTTACTATTATTGATGGTTTTGTGTACATGTTTTATGCATTGGTTGAGTGGATTTGAATATATTTCTTTGAATTTTTCTTGTTGTAGTACATCTAAAAAAAATTTCTTGTATGTATCTGTGTCTAAAATTACTATTTTGTTCCCTTTATCAGACCTTGAGAAGATTACATCCTTTTTTCTTAAAGATGTAATTATCTTAATTTGATTCAATTGTTTTCCTGGTTTTTTATTTGCTAAGTTTTCCAATATAGAAGTAGATTTTTTCCTAATTATATTTTTATCCATAGTCTCCAAGCCTTGTACTGCTAATTCAATGTCTGCAATGAACTCATCAGGGTTGTTGTTGTTGTTGAGTATGATCACAAGTTTTCAGGCCTTGGTTTAGCATATTGTGACTTTGTGGGTTCGTGAAATGAAAAGTCCGATTTCACCACTCAAAAATGTTCTTTATTTCCACCGACTTACAGTTAAATACTTGCCAATTACACAAAATTACGTAATGCACACAATTACGATTCACCAGTTCGTCCGTTACCGTTCCGATGCACGTACACACTAACACTCCTTCTTACACCAAGAACTGTCCTCACTCACACACTAACCAACTGGCTGACTGACTGACTCTCTCTGTCTGTCTGTAACTCTCTTTATATAGGAATATTGCCGGTTTCTAGTGACCAGGAGAATGTTCCAGATTACGTAATTTCCAGAAACAGGTGTAGAGAAAACAGGCGACACAGTCATGTTTTTTTCCCTGACCACAGTCTGTCACCACTACAAGACAAACGAGGAGGAGGTGTGGCTAACCGAACCTCCCCCTGCCTTCCGCTGCCAGCTGCTTTCACAGGGTGTTCCAGCGCTCCCGTTACAATATCTATTTCTTCAGTGTTAAACATGTCCTCATGTCGAAACATGTCCATGTAAGTGAAGCTGATGTGTAATAAATACGACTCATCTATAATTTAATAAGGGATTCATTGTTTTTATCTTTTTCTATGGAACATTTTATTGCACTATACTGCAAATCTAAGTAGTGTTTAATGCATACTATGTAACTGGAAACAGGTGGATGATGCATTAAGACTACTTAATTCTGAACAACAAATTTCAAATTTTGTGTTTGCACTCAAAGATAGGTGACTTTGTACATATTAGCTATGCTGAACCCAAGTCTGAAATCCAAAATTCTCTATCACATATCTTTTTTGGAGTGGTTACATGTTTTTCAAAAGTAATGCATACAATAGATGCAGTTAAAATACTGTAATCAATCCTGAGGTAAAATAATTTCATATAGCTCAACATTATTAAACATCATAATGAAAAAGTTGTGCAGAATACATTAATTACTGTTAAAGTGAACTAACAATCCATATTTAGTTAACGGTCATGCAGAAACTTGAAAATATTAACTTTACTCACTTAAAGAAAAAAAAAAAAAAAAACTTTCAAGAAGGCTTCCGTTTGTAGCTGACATCAGGAACCACCCTTATGAGCTGGCAACAATAGTCAGCTAACACACTAGATGACCAATTTCTGCTGTATCGCTTCTCCATGGCACTTATATCCAGATGAAACTGTTCTCCGTGCTCATCACTCACAGTCCCCAGGTTGGAAGGGAGGAAGTCCAAGTGTGAGTGCAGAAAATGTATTTTTAAGGATATATTGCACCCTAAATTTTTATATGCCTTTAGCATGTCCTGAATAATTTCCTTGTAGTTGTCAGCTTACGTATTTTCCAGGAAATTTTTGCACACTGTCTTGAATCCCACTCATGCTGCTTTCTTGTTTAGGAAAATAGTTCTTCAGAATGTCTGTCTTCCATCAATTTGTATATTTGTGGACCAATAAAAATACCTTCTTTTAATTTTGCTTCGTTTGTTCTCAAACTTTTCTTTCAAATATCGAAAACCCCTTCTCTAGCTATTCAAAGCCTTTACAAAATTTTTCATTAAGATTAACTTAAAGTGAAGCGGCGGTAGTAAAATTTTGTCTTTGTTAACTACTGCTTCATACTTAACCAATTTTCATCCTGTATTAAAGTATCCTTACAGGCCACTCAGTTACTTCATATTGTTTTTCGTTAGCCCGACTGTCCCATTAACGTATAAGACTTGGTGAAACCATTCTGTATTCCCAGGAGTAACCCTAGGACCTTTAAAACTCCACAGATTTGCCATTCATACTTTGCATAGTTTATAGCTTTCAAAACTATCTTCAAATTCTCAAATGTTTCTCTCATCTGGACAGCATGAGCTATAGGGACAGAATGATAAGATTATTAAATTTTAGATGAGTCGTATTTTTTACACATCTGCTTCACTTTCGTATAGATTCTGGTAACTGGAAATCTGAGTCACTGGTATTGCCTACTGAAGGGCCAGGTTCTTCAGGAGAATTATTTGAAGGTACATTATCTAATGTCCATAGTTTAGGTGGCTTAGGAACTGGAAGGGAATTGTCATGAAATACCAGTCTCTTAGCAATTTTTGAGTTTACAGATCATATATTGGAGGCTATTGACAATGATAATAACTGTACAGGCTTAATAATAGATCTAACCAAGGCATTTGACATGATTCATCATGAAATTCTGTTACAAAAGCTGTACTATTATGGGATAAGGGGAATAGTATGGGATTGGTTCCAATCATATTTAAAAAATCGGAAACAAATGGTGGAAATCACAAATGTCGATGAGCGGAATGTCGTACGTAATCACTATTCAAAAATGGAAAAAATTAAATATGGAGTTCCCCAGGGATCCATACTAGGACCCGTCCTCTTTTTAGTATTCATAAACGACTTCCCAAATTATTTAAATCCAACTCGAGTAACTATGTTTGCTGACGACACAAATGTTATAATAAAGGGAAATGAAAATGCAAAACACATAACCAGTAAAATTGAAACTTGGTTTGCTGAAAACAAATTGATTATTAATACAAACAAATCTTCAGCAATATCATTTCGTCACAAACAAAATAAAAATGTTGACAAACCTGACATCAAGTTGTATGGTGCATGTGTTTCTTATAAGACAGAAGCAAATTTTCTGGGAGTATGGATAGATCAGCATTTAGACTGGGAAGCACACATAAAATATCTAGTAATAAAGTTAAATAAATTCTACTTCTCATTAAGAGTAATAAAAAATGAGTTGTATGCAAGTGACATGAGAACCTTATATTTTGCATATGCAGAAAGTCTAATGAGGTATGGCATTATGTTTTGGGGGGATAGTGAAGACAGTCACTTGGTTTTTAAAGTACAAAAAAGGATTGTTAGATGCCTAATGTCAGGAAAAAAATATGACTCCTGCAGGAACTTCTTTAAGGAGTTGAAAATCTTGACTCTGCCCAGTCTGTATATATACTGTTTGCTATGTTATACAAAACAAAACCTTGAAAATTTCACCACAAATAATCAAATACATCATCATAACACCAGAGGTAAAACAGACTTAAGAACAATAACACATAGAACTACACTTTATTCCAAAGGAGTTAGATATTCAGCAGTCACTCTGTATAATAAACTACCGGCCAATCTGAAAAACATAAAATCCATGAGGTGTTTCAAACTATCGTTGAAAGAAATTTTATTAAGTGATTCATATTATGATATAGGTGAATTTCTAGATACACTGTAGCTGGCCATATAATTGTATATATTTGTGATGCATTTTAAATGCTGTGTAGTTGTAGAGCCATGCAACTATATATATTTATGAGTTCATGCTTAGATCTTATTAATTACACTTGATGCAACTTATTTTTTTTTTTTTTTTATATACTTATATTATTTGTATTGTTCTAAATATTTGTATTGACGTATCCAATGTCATTGTATTGACTTAACGGATGAATAAAACTACTACTACTTATAGCCGAAGGAATACTTGGATAAGCTGTATGTTTTGACTTTGAACAGAAACCAGATATTTTTGTTAAACAGAAGTAACATTCTGGAATATGATCCCTTGGATCTCTCCAAATCATTGGTATAGTAAATGGCATTGATTTATGAGTGCCATTTAACCACCCCTGATGGTATTGGGAATATCTAGTGCAACATGTACTTGATGCCGGCTACTTCATTCCTAGCTTTACACCCAAAATATAACTCATAAGCCTTTCTCACCTTAGGAGTTAAAGATTTTTGCTGAGATTGTGTAGTAAATTCACCACAGATATAACAAAATAGCTTTGCAAAATGTAAATACTTGCGAGATATTTCAAAACAATATCTGTATGTAAACAACTGCTGTCAGTGTCTGAGTGTGCAAGAAAATGCAGCTAAAAGGAGTCTGAAGTTTATAAGTTTTTTAATGTAAGTTCACAAAAATGTTTCACTTCAAAGAACACAACATTCTCTGCACTGTGCTGAGATAGATGCTTATATACAACTACTGCTCATTCCAAATATGACACACTGCTTTATCACATGCAGTAGAGAACATGGTAAGGAATATAAAGTATAAACTTGAAAGAAGCGTAGGGACAGTGAAGCACAAATTAGTACAAAATTGAATCGAGAATATATTGACACATTGCTTCACTCACACTGTTTATTCACAGGACATGTTTCAAGAGCTCTTGCTCCTATCCTCAGCTGATACTCGACTAGTGCAAGTTGTAGTGGTTTCTTCTTTCTCCGTATTGTCAATAGATGGCGTGATGTACTTGTCAAAGATGTCCGGTGGTGGAGTTTCAAAATTCATGACTCTATGACGATTTTTGTTACTGAAGATTTTTTCCCATACGGAAAGGTCTATGGGGTGATTAACGTATTTTATTAGAGATGTTTCCAAATTGATGTCATGTCTAGTATTCAAAAAATGAAAAGCCACTGCTGATTTTTCTGTTTCACCATTTTTAATGTTTCTCATATGTTCTTTAGTTCTGATGTTAATATTTCTTTTTGTTTTTCCTATATAAATTTTAGGGCAAGTTTCACATTTGATCTCATAGATTCCTGGTTTTTCTTTGGTAGTGATTGAATTTTTGGGAGGGCCTTTTAACAAATTTCTGATATTAAACCTATTTTGAGGTGCAAGAGTTATGTTGTGTTTTGAGAAGATTTTTTGGAATTTGTTATAGGCTGATGGGTGGAAGGTGAATTTTTTAAAAAGTTTTTTCTCTTTTTCTCTTGTAGGTTCTAGGGTGGTGGTTTCTTTTATTTTCTTAGCTTTGTTGAGTCTGTTAACAGTTTTGTCTACTAAATTTGGGTTGAAACCGTTGGATATAGCTACTTTTTTTATGTGTAGGTATTCTTCTTGATAATCTTCTCTGTTTAGTGGAAAGTTGATCATCCGAAAGATTAAACTGTTGAAAGTGGCATGTTGGTGTTGTTTTGGGTTGAAACTGTTGTTCTTAATGTAATTATCTGTGTGTGTCGGTTTCCTGTAGATACCAAAAGTGAGTTTGTTGTTCATTTTTTTGATCTTGATGTCCAAAAAGGGGAGCACACCATCCTCTTCTGTTTCCAATGTAAATTTTATAGCTGGATTTTGTATATTCAAAAGTTTAAGACCATCTTGTATGAGTTTTTTAGGTACTATTGCAAAAATGTCGTCAACATAGCGATACCACACTTTGAAATAATTTGGAAAAGCTTTTGTGATATGTGTTTCAAAAGCACTCATGAATAAATCTGCCAAGAAGGGAGACAATGGGTTGCCCATAGCTAGGCCCGTTTTTTGTTTATAGATCTGTCCATTAAAGCTGAAAAAATTTTGATTGATACAAATTTCTGTAAGTTGTGAAAGTTCTTCTATTTCTTCAGGTGTTATTTGTATTGATTCCAGCCATTTTTTGAGAAGTGGAATAAGCTCATTGGTAGGTATACTTGGATATAAAGAAATTACGTCAAAGGAAACTAAAGCATCTGTAGAGTTGATCTTTGTGTCCTTCAGGAGATTTAACAATTCAAACGAGTTTTTGATACTTGTTGATACTTGATACTGCGTTACATTCCACAGAATTAAAAATATACGAACTACACTTAAAAATTTCGAAATGTATGAACCCGGCCATGTGGTCTAACTTAGAAAATAATATGCTGTCAATTCTTAATTTGAAAATGCGTAAGAAAACAGCCATTTTAAAACAAAAATTCATGAATCTTCAAAAGAAGCAAGAACCGTATCCACATAAAAAGCAAGATTTATTACTCTCATGTCAAAAACCTAACAATGTAACGAATCTATCCACATGCAACTTCACGGAGAAAGAAATAGATTTTCTAAACAAAGGCCTAAAAACATGTGTAGATTACACAAAAAACATTGAAAACTATATCGCGGACATTGAAATAGCGATATATAATTTGCCCGATAACAAAAAATCTACGATCAGAACACAGTGCTTAGAAACTCTAGATCATATTCAAAATGCAAATTCAAAAAGATATTCATATAAAAAATTAATCAAAAATTTAAATGAAAAACCGGTAGTCTACACAAAAGCAGACAAGGGTAACAAAATAGTAATATTGGACGAAGAAGACTATCGCAAAAAAAATGGACAACCTTTTAAACGGAAAAGAATTTGTTAAACTAGAAAACAATCCATTAAAGAAAGCATGCAAATCTGTGGAATTAGCAATTAAAAACAGTAAAATCATGACTAAAAGAGATAAATTGAACAATAAAATAGACAGTCCAAAAACACCATACATATATGGGTTACCCAAAATACATAAACCTGAAATTACCCTCAGACCAATAATTAATAACATTGATGCACCCACTTACCAACTATCAAAATGGCTGGTTCAAATCTTCAGATCCTTCACAAAATTTGAAAATTTAAGTATCAAAAACTCGTTTGAATTGTTAAATCTCCTGAAGGACACAAAGATCAACTCTACAGATGCTTTAGTTTCCTTTGACGTAATTTCTTTATATCCAAGTATACCGACCAATGAGCTTATTCCACTTCTCAAAAAATGGCTGGAATCAATACAAATAACACCTGAAGAAATAGAAGAACTTTCACAACTTACAGAAATTTGTATCAATCAAAATTTTTTCAGCTTTAATGGACAGATCTATAAACAAAAAACGGGCCTAACTATGGGCAACCCATTGTCTCCCTTCTTGGCAGATTTATTCATGAGTGCTTTTGAAACACATATCACAAAAGCTTTTCCAAATTATTTCAAAGTGTGGTATCGCTATGTTGACGACATTTTTGCAATAGTACCTAAAAAACTCATACAAGATGGTCTTAAACTTTTGAATATACAAAATCCAGCTATAAAATTTACATTGGAAACAGAAGAGGATGGTGTGCTCCCCTTTTTGGACATCAAGATCAAAAAAATGAACAACAAACTCACTTTTGGTATCTACAGGAAACCGACACACACAGATAATTACATTAAGAACAACAGTTTCAACCCAAAACAACACCAACATGCCACTTTCAACAGTTTAATCTTTCGGATGATCAACTTTCCACTAAACAGAGAAGATTATAAAGAAGAATACCTACACATAAAAAAAGTAGCTATATCCAACGGTTTCAACCCAAATTTAGTAGACAAAACTGTTAACAGACTCAACAAAGCTAAGAAAATAAAAGAAACCACCACCCTAGAACCTACAAGAGAAAAAGAGAAAAAACTTTTTAAAAAATTCACCTTCCACCCATCAGCCTATAACAAATTCCAAAAAATCTTCTCAAAACACAACATAACTCTTGCACCTCAAAATAGGTTTAATATCAGAAATTTGTTAAAAGGCCCTCCCAAAAATTCAATCACTACCAAAGAAAAACCAGGAATCTATGAGATCAAATGTGAAACTTGCCCTAAAATTTATATAGGAAAAACAAAAAGAAATATTAACATCAGAACTAAAGAACATATGAGAAACATTAAAAATGGTGAAACAGAAAAATCAGCAGTGGCTTTTCATTTTTTGAATACTAGACATGACATCAATTTGGAAACATCTCTAATAAAATACGTTAATCACCCCATAGACCTTTCCGTATGGGAAGAAATCTTCATTAACAAAAATCGTCATAGAGTCATGAATTTTGAAACTCCACCACCGGACATCTTTGACAAGTACATCACGCCATCTATTGACAATACGGAGAAAGAAGAAACCACTACAACTTGCACTAGTCGAGTATCAGCTGAGGATAGGAGCAAGAGCTCTTGAAACATGTCCTGTGAATAAACAGTGTGAGTGAAGCAATGTGTCCATATATTCTCGATTCAATTTTGTACTATGGTAAGGAATTCTTCTACCCACAGAGGATGAGGGTTGTGGGGATGAAGAATAGTCAGCTTTTGTCTAAAGATAGTGGAGAGTGGTTGTGTAGTTAAAAGCTTTGTGTTAAGCGCAAAAAGTGATGTTCAGCAAAGGCAAGCAGCATTATGCCATTCTTGCAGAGTTTTGCAATTATTGCTCCAGTATCATCATGGACAGATGCCATCTGCTGTCGCTCTTAAGACCTTTCAAAGAAGTCATATTTTAAGCCCCTTTCAAAATGCTGAAGTTACCTTCCCTGCAATAAAACTCTTATCAGCCTTGAATGACAACATATGTTGAGAGAGTGAGCCGACCAATAAAGGTTGCAGCAGTGGGAGCGGTGTAGCACAGTAGCTTTTCCTAAATTACAAGAAGGACAATATCTAAAAACCATTAGGTGATATCACAAAATGGATTTCATTTCTGAAATTCATGTTTAAAAATCTATTAGAATTGCCTATCTTTGCTTAGGTGTTTATTTCAGTGTTGTACACTGTTATCAACAGTTCAACTTACAGGCTGGTCAATGTTGATTTGGCCAAAAAGAAAATCGATAAATTCAAAAGACAAGTAACTACTCTTTCCCCTATCAGTCATAAAGCTTCATACAGAAAATTTACATACCACCCCAGAGCTATACACACCTTTTCCAAAACATCTTCAAAGAAACATTATTTTGCTCTACAGAACAAATTCAGTGAACAATACCATTTGAAATCACATAATACAAAATGGAACCCACAGACAAAACCTCACAAGGGAATTATCACTAATCTCATACCTGCATTTGCCATTTGCTTTAGAGTTTGAAGGCATCATCTCTGCTCTATGTGGGGCCTTTACACTAAAACATCTGCTGCGGAATAGAACCGCAGTGCCGAAAATTGAAGCCTGAAAAGTGCTGCATGCGACCTCTTGTAAGTAGCTGCTGCACTTCCCTTGTGGGCTCTGTGCTGGTGCTCCTTACGCATGCCTGTGTGTAGTCCGCTGCCACAAGGGTAAACAATCCCTCCCATACAATGCTGTGTTATTATGCCTATATGTTCCTACATATTCTGGACTCATTTTCAAATACTTTCAGCTATACTCTGCACCTGATTTTTAGCACACAGGCCCCACATAGAGCAGAAATGATGCCATCAAACTCTGAAGCGAATATAGGTATGAGCATAAAGTGGATAAATTGCAAAGACAATAACTTTCACATTAGCAAAACGAAAAGCAATTTTACTTAGAGCATTCTAGGAACATCAAGAACAAAGAAATAGACAAATCGGCAGTAGCATACCATTTTTTAAATGATAATCACAATATAGAACAAGAAATCCATTTATTGCAAAATGTTCAACTGCATTAACCACGTGGGAAAAGATATTCATAAAGAAATATGAAGGAAAACTTTTCAATTTTGACACCACCTTTGATGAGAACCCGAACTTCAAGTTCATCAGGACACCAAAAGAGATGCCACAATTGCCACCAAGAGTTTACCCGATTGAAATTCAACAGTGGACATTCAGCATAACAGGATGTTATGAAGGTCTTAAGGAAGTGTGTTCTAGATAAATACTAGCAATATATGGAGCATGGAGTACTAATTGGATTCAAAATTATATTCCATTAATTTTCTGTATCTTACTCATATTATCTTCATTCTGCATATCCAAGATGAAGTGCAAGTTTGATGTTCTTAATCAGTAACATCATTGCTGTACACTTCCAAGTTTTCTGAAATATTGAATCGTTTCCTAATTTTATCTATACACGTTATTGAATGAACTGTATTCACTGCAGCCATACTATTGATGCTGTGTGCAACTACATGCAAACATGTCCAAAGCTGTGTATATAATTGCACTAGTACAGTTGTTTTCCATTTTGGATGGAATATAAACAAAATTGTTTTCAAGCAGATTTAAACAGGCTTTAACTGTTTGCATACAAATTTTTGTGGACAATTGCATGCAAGTATGGACTAGACCTAAGTTTGTACCTATTTCACAGCTTCTCTATGTAGTAGCATGTTTAGAATAAATAAAAAATATGAAGCTATTAGCGTAAAACAAATTTATTGTCTTTTTTAAGAGCTATTTTGAAGTAGAAGTTACGTAAGCAATGCAGCTGTTTAAAAGATTGTATAGATACATTGATATTTTTGTTATCGTGCCTAATAAACATATTGTGACTTTGCGGGTTCGTAAAATTAAAAGTCAAGTTCGCAGAAATTCAAAATGCTCTTTATTTTAAGTAAAAACACACGTTATACAGTCCTGCCAGTAGCATAATTATCTAACATACACAAATGCAACGTTCAAGGTCATCTTCCACACATCCACAAACAAAAGAATTCACTACACAGCTGCACGCACACGATTATTCACAAGTGCATTAACACTGGCTCGACTGGCAAGCCGTGGCTTTTATACCTCCACTCATGGTTGTAGAAATTAGTGGAACTCTGTAACAATCAAGATGGCATCAGAAAGGAAGAAACTTCCATACATATACTACACAAATAAAAATATTTAGTAAATATTCTCCACTTAACTTAAGAAGCCGATGACAATACTTAAATTATGTTTTTGTGAGATTAATTTCATGGACACTTGCCCACATCTTCAGTCAACACAATTTGTTTCCAGACATATATCTGTCTCTTTCTTTCTCTGTTTCGGCAAGCTTTTATCTCCGCGTTGCACTATCCAACAGACGGTCCAGGTGTGTATTACCAACATCTTTCCTCGGGGCACCTACTGGATGCGGTAGACTGTCGTTAATTCTCTTTACCACCCGGTACGGTTCTTGCCACAGTTGAAGTTTCGGGCAGCGTCCCTTGGTACAGTAGGGCGATACAACCAGAACAGGTCACCTTGCTGGAATCCTTGGCTGTTGGCTTGCCTGCCGTACCGGGTCTTCGTGTGGTCGCTCGCCATCTGGAGTGGCACCTTGACGTTCCAGTCTCGCTGATCGCTGGCCACGGCCTTCCTCAGGCGTTCTAAGGTCTTGATGTATCTTTCGACCATATCGTACGACTGCGGATGTAATGGTGTTGTGCGGGTCTTGTTAACCCCAAGTCTTTCCAGTGCCGCCTTCATCAGGTTAGACTCAAAATTGGTGCCCTGATCACTGGAGCTCTAGCAGCACCCCAAAATGGCAGAACAGTTGCTCCACGAGGCAGGCGGTGATCGTCTTCGCCTCCTGGTTCGGGATGGCATACACCTCCAGCCCACACCTCCACGGCCACCATCAGGTACTTGTTGCCTCAGTCGGGCACTGGGAATGGTCCAGTTATGTTGACAGTGATGCTTTCGAAAGGCGCTCCAACGCTGTACTGCTGCATGCGACCCCGGCTCCTAGGTTGGGGGCCGCAACTCGCCGTTTACACTTGACATTGACAGCACCATCTCTCAGCGTGTGTTCGGAGCCTCAGCCAGTAGTAGTGCTGTCGGAGTTTGTCGATCTGCTCCCAGGTGTCCTGAAGTACCGTCATGCACTTCCTCCAAGACTTCCCGGACCTTACTCCGGGGAGGTACCATTTGCTCTCTCTGCATCTTCCCATCAGGTGATTCCCAAACCCGGAACAGCACGCCCTCTTTGATCTTCAATGAGTCCCATTGGGCCCAGTACTTGGTGTGATGTCCTCCCAGTTTGGTCTTGTCCCTGCCTCCACTTTCCTCAAGAGTGATCCCAAGTCGGCGTCCGCCAGCTGCTCCCTCCTCAGGCCTGCGCTATCCCAACCGTCCGCAGGTACTGCTGTGACCACTCTGACAGCTGCGGCACGCTCTTTCTTTTCCACTCTTGTGCACTGGCCGCACCCTTCTGGGCAGGGTCTTTGGGACAAGACGTCAGCGTTGGCGTGGCTCTCTCCTCTGGGATGTTCGGAGGTAAAGTTGCACTCCTTTAGCCTCTGGACCAACGGGCTGTCTGGCCTTCCAGGTTTCTAAAGCTAAGTGGCCAGGTTAGGACTGAGTGGTCAGTCATCAGACGGAATGGCTGACCGTACAGGTACTTGTGGAAGTGCTCCAAGGTCATGACAATATAAATGATGCCATAAAGCTTTTAAATCGTAAGGTAAAAGCTTAAAACATTTTTTAGGCAGTTCTAAAAAGCATATAGTATCAGGAAATAAACTATTGTTGCCAAAGAATAACTGCCCCAGCTCTGCAGTCTTCTTACGGTTAATATCTATTATTAATAAAGAGTGATTGTCCTGAATTAGTACACCTGTGGTTTCTGGCCAGTTTATACCCTCTTTCTTTTTCATAAAGAGTAAAATTATATTCTGTCTCCTTTCCTTCTCTTTCTCTACCTCTTCTTTTCCCTCTCTCTTTTCCCCTTTCCCTCCCTCTCTGTCTACTCTCCCTCTCATACCTTGATTAACTGGAAAAATCAATAAAGGCAATGTTGTATCAATGTTGTTTCTTTCTGTTTCAGGCTTATAATGTTTCTCACTTCAAAATAGAAACCTAATGACATATTGCTGAATTAGGAAGAATGACCATTTTTCTTCAGCCTGCAATCATATGTCAGTAATTCATTTATGTCTGTAATACCAAAAAAAATGTATATATGTATATCTTGTTTAGTTTCTGTCTCAATACCTGAATTCTTGTCAATAAGGTTGTTGAAAATTACTGTTTATATTACAAGCATAAACAATTGTACACATAGTTTTTCATAAAAATGAAAATGAGTTAATAAATTATCATCCCAAAAATCTGAAAGAACATTTTATACTATAGAAGTGTGATATAATTATAAAAATTTCAAATGGAATGAGATTAAATTATGCTAGTAATGTAGATTGTATATTTTCAGAATAAGTATATTATTGTATCCTGTATTATAAAACCTTAGTTTAAACTCTATTAACAATGAACTATTGTACCTCTAAGCTACAATGACTACTTTATCTGTAGTTTTTATAAGCAATTTTGTAGTGTGAAAATATACTGTTCCTTTTCCAGTTTGAAATGATTTAATATAATTTTATGCTCTATAATGAATATTTCTTATTATTTTTAATATTATATTCTGAATTTGCCATATAATATATAGAAGTTGTTTCTAAATGATAGATTATACATATTAATTTCTTGTTATTGAATCTTAAATATATAAAACTTTATTTACAAGCAAATTATCTGTACAGAAAAAAAGTAAATTAAAATGTATTTCCTCGAAATTTCATGATGGAATAATTTAAGTGATAACTTTAAATGTTAGGTATTTAATAATTGTTATGCTAAATATGCTTGCTTAGAAACTAGATGCCCATTATGCTGCAGGATTTTACAATGCAGTCAGATATATTTAAGAAACCAAACAAGTGGATGAGTTAAATGAAAATCAAATTGATATTAACTGTTGTGTAGTTATTTGGTGTGATGTTTCTCACTTAGTATGGTTCAATTATTAATAAAGGTATTTACAAACCAAAAGGTATGCTGATTTATTAAAACGTACACCTTATCACATATACGGAAAATACTATAAAGTAGTGTGCTAAGCTGGCTTCTTCTGTGAAGTTTTTTAATTTACGTCCTTCAACATTTTGTCATATTGGACGATGAATGAAATGGGTGAAATGATGCTCAATGCGTGCGGGGTAAATGGAAAGACATTCGTCTTTCAGGATAATGCCTATGTACTATTTAAGAGCCAACAAAAGCGTGGAGATTACTACCATAGTAAGAATTATAACTTAGATTATAAGAGCTGCAATACTGGCTTCGAGGGTGAGATATGTTTTTAGACACCTTATCCACCGCACCCCCCTCTTGTAATCTTATGCGTGTGACGCATTGTGGCAATAGGTGCACTATCCCCACTGCAGTTGCTACTCATCCCTACCACGCAGGATTCCTGTCAAGATAAAATAATACATCTGTAAATTTACTGGCCTGTAGAGCAACTCCAAAAGGATGAAATTCTGATTGACAGGCAGCACATATATGATCCAATATATAAACACAAAGGAATTCAATTCGGTATTTTCAAGGAATACTCTAATGATATGCATATCAGACAAAGGATAAAAAATCATACCTGTTACAGATCAGACATTTTTTTTTTTTGCAGTCTTATATGTTTTAAGTTGCCTCAATTGTATGGTTACCACTTTTTAAACCAATAATCTTAAGCTGATTTTGTTTGCTGATCATAAACTACACGCCCGCCTTGGTAGCGTGGTGGTAGCATGTCTGCCTCACATTCAAGAGGTCCCGAGTTCGAATCTCGGTCAGGGTGAGTTACCTGGATAAGGTTTATTCTAGGGTTTTCCCTTATGCTGAAAGACGAATGTCAGGTAACTCTAAGCTCTATGGACCCTAGACTCATTTGAGCATTATTTCACCCATTCCATTCATCGTCTGATATGACTTAACGTTGGAGGACGTAAATTTAAAAAGTTACCTGGAAGTAAGTTACAATGGGTCTCATGGGTATGTTGGGTTTGTGTATTTTAGGCCTAAAATACACAAACCCAACATACCCATGAGACCCATTGTAAATAATATAAACACTCCTACTTACCTTCTGGCAAAATGGCTGTCCAAAAAATTTCAGTCCTTTCCGCAATTCCATACTCTGAGCATAAAAAACTCTTTAGACCTGGTAGAAAAAATTCAAAATCTTAAACTAAAACCTCATAACACTTAAGTATCCTTTGATATCCGCTCCCTCTTCCCTAGCATTCCATTAGACAAACTTTTGATTCAGCTGAAAAAATGGCTAAGTTCTATAAACCTAGAAGAATATTTGGCAATGACTGAAATATGTATACATCAAAATTATTTTGTCTTCGATGGAAAATATTATAAACAAATTTCAGGACTAGCTATGGGAAGCCCGCTATCACCATTTTTGGCCAATCTATACATGGGCTTTTTCGAAACACATATAACAAAAGCCTTCCCTCATATTTTTAAAACATGGTACAGATACGTAGACGACATCTTTGCAATAGTGCCCTACAAACAAATAGATGATGCTTTGAAACTACTCAACCTGCAAGAACCCAGCATACAATTCACAGTGGAAACTGAAGAGGACTGTACTCTACCTTTTTTGGACCTTAAAATCACAAAAAGCAATGAAAAACTAGAATTTGGTATCCATAGAAGAGCAACACACACAGATAATTACATCAAAGCAAATAGTTTCAACCCAATTCCACACAAACATGCCACCATCAACAGTCTGACACACAGATTAGTAAATCTACCCCTCAGCCAGCAAGAATATCAAAACAAATACCATCAAATCTTAAAAACTGCAATTAAAAATGGATATGGAAAAAACCTTGTAGATAAAAAACTAAAATCATTCAAACTTCAAAAGAGATTAAAACAGATCACAGCTCTCACACCAATAAAACAAGAAATTAGATTTGCTAAATTTACTTACCACCCCTGGGCCACAAAAAAGTTCCAAAAAATATTCAAGAAATACAATATAACATTGGCACCAAAAAACAATTACAACATTAAAAACCTACTCCACAGTAATAATACTGATAAGATAAAACCAGAGGAAAAGTCAGGCATTTACAAGATTAAGTGTAAAGACTGTGAAAAAATTGACATAGGGAGGACAAAAAGAAACATAGGCACTAGAAAGAAAGAACACTTCAGGCACTTAAGATACAAAAATATTGATAAGTCCGCAATAGCAGCTCATTTCTGGTCTGAAAATCATGAAATTGAAGATAGCACCGAATTACTAAAATACGTACAAAAACATAGTGAACTCGTCATATGGGAGAGAATATACATAGAAAAACATAAAAACCAACTATACCTTGTTTCACGTAAGCTTGCCCAGTATCTCTTTTAACGGTCACGTGACCTAATCACCTCTCATTGGTTGCTGTTGTGGTAATGACTGTCGTGCGATAAAAATTAGTTCGTTATTTAACATGGTGATATATCATTATATGTTGGAAGAGAATTGTCAAATTTATATTTTCGTAACTGTTTTAATTAAATATATTACGCAACAGAGTTGATTTATCTGAAATGCATATTAATTCTTAAACGAATTAAAGAGGAGGTCCCTTTGCTCTCAAGCACATGGCACGATAGCATGTGATTTAGCGGTAGTGATGACATATTTGTTTATGTGACTTTTATCACTGACCTTGTTTTGAACTGGATTAGTCATGCATCGCCATTCGAGAGTGCGGGAGCTAAATTATTTTATTGATCGTTTATTGCGCATGTACTTATTATATGTATAATGGCAGAGTCTACTGCAAGTTTTTCGCTGAAGTATCGCAAGGATAATTATTTACAAACAGGCGAAAAAAGAATTGTGTTGCATGTGTTTAATGCACTCAGAGAAGAATCCGTCTTTGTCAGTGAGAGAAGTCGAACAGATGAGCTCTGAAGTTACAGGTGTGAGTGTTAGATCCGTAGGAACATCGCGACATGAAATTGAGGAAACAGGAAAACTTACCACTCCAGGCAAAAGCAGGAATAAACAAAAGTGCGTGCTCGGAAAAAAATACGTGAAAAGTGTTGTGCGTCGTCATGTGTGTAGTTTTTCTTTAGAAACGAACTCCCTAACATAAGTAACATTTCCTCTGCTGTAAATGAGGATGCAGATTTACCAAATTTCAGCAGATTGCTTATACAGCTGGGATTTGTGAATGAAAAAAGAGGCAAGAAAAATGTGCTAAAAGATAGAGGCGATATTGCTGTGTGTCGAAGACGCTATTTAAGGACAACCACACTGCACCGAGATACAAATCGCTAAATATACACGAAGAACACACGAAAAGCAAGGTATGGCGTGACACGACTTTTAAGACTGAAAGACAAGCATTTTTGAAAGGTATGTGTGCTGGTTTAAAAAATCCCAGTGGAAAAGGCCAAAGGCCTTTCATTATAAACTCTTTCAGTTTCATTGCTCAGTCATTCTGTTTCAATTTGCTCAGTTCATTATAAACTTGTATTTTTGCATGCCTTCATATCTTTATTTGTATGATTTTTGTTGATTTTATTTATCTTCCCGGCAATTATTACGACATGTGACGGGAAGGCACCGCCTATGGCCTATGACGCGAAAGCATTAGCCAATTAGGGCGAGGGGGAGGGTTGTTGAACGCGGAGTGATACATTTCAGCTGGGCAAGGTTATATGAAACAGAGAGTAATGAACTTTGAAATCCTGCCAGAAGAGAATCCCACATTTAAGTTCATCACTAAATCAACAGATGGCAGCAGCAACTCCAGAATTACCCACACCACTGGATCAAGCTTTAGTCGCATAAGAGCCAAAGATGCAGACGATGATTGGCGAAACATGTCCTCAAAATATGTACGAAAGTGAAGCAGATGTGTAATAAATACGACTCATCTAAAAATTAATAATTATTTTGCTTCACTGTGGTGTTCCAATACAGTTAAATCTCAATCATTTGTTATGTCTGAACCTGCCAGCTGCTCTCTCCTCAAAGAAGACAATGAAACGAATGGTTCAGTCTAGACTAATATGGTACTTACGAAAAAATCTAATATCAGTAGCTCAAGCAGGATTTTGAACTCACACTCCACTATGCAACAGACTCTGAAATTTAGTCAAGAAACTTAAGGTGCTCTCGACACACAAAAAGCTTTAGAACTGTAGCTGTAGACTTTGAAGATGTCTTTGGATCAGTTTGGAAATTAAAACTTATGGACGAAATCATGAAATTAAATATTAATGGCATCTTGGATCTGGAGTTTTATCAATCAAAGATTTTGTGCAACAAAATATGGTAACGTAACATCTAATTACAAACAAATGAAAATAGGACATCCTCAAGCCTCAGTAATTAGCCCCACCCATTTTAACATAATGATTTACCAATAGAGCTACACAAAAATGATAACATTAACTTTACACTTTATGCAGACAATCTAACCATCTGGACGTTTACTTCTTGAGATACTCAGCATAACCTTACTTCACAAATGAAAATGCCATGCAATCCCTAGAACAATAGTGTAACGATAACTGCATGAAAATGAATAACCTCAAAACATGTTATAAGACTTTTTCCCTAATGCAGGCTGTATGTGAGTTCTTCAAAATTAATGATCAGAACATTAATTGGCAAGATTACGTTAAATACTTGGGTATATACTATGACAGAAAATTATCTTGGGAATATCATGTGTAATATATTAACAGAAAAAATTAACAAAAGATGCAATATATTGAAGAGATTAACAGGAACAAAATGGGGTTGCTCCAGCGAAGTACTAAATAACACCTACAAGACATACATTAAACCTGTTCTAGTATATAGTAGGGAAAATCTGATTATTTTCAATAAAAGAATCTTTGATAAATTAGAAACAATTCAAAATAGCTTTTATGATTGTAACAGGTGGTGTTAAATCTGCTCTCATAGCAGCAGTGCAGATGTTTACTGAAAACCCTCCAATAATCCATCAGATTAATAAACAAGCTTTAACTCAATATGAAAAATTAGTAAGACTCCCTCAAGACAATTATTTGCAAAAATATCAAAACAGAGAAAGAAACCTTAAAACTCAACAGGGCTTCATACAGAAAGCTAACAAATTACAAGAACACCATAATCGAAATCAAAAACCTGAGAGATTCCTCATACCAGTTTCAGCAATAGACAATATAGATATTAACTATAACTTAAACTTTATGGAACATGCTCTTAAAAGTAACAGGACTTCCTCTGAATTAAAACAAATTTCTCTGGAAACAATCCACAGTTTGTATCCCGAACCACTATGGCTACTTACCTACACTGATGGTTCCAAATTGAATAATGAAGATGGAGTAGGAGCTGGAATATACTCAAAATTATATAGCTGTTATATAGCTGTAGGAAAAAAATTCAAACCTTTTTGATAGAGGAAATCCAGGCTATACAGGCAGCACTTACACATCTTGTATACAGAATAAATTCTTTTCAAAATGCTATTATTTTAAGTCTTCAAGCTATTGAATCAAATAATTCTCTCTCTTCCTCTAATGTGTTAAAAATAAAAAAAATTGATAAGAATATTAACAAAAATTAAAAATATCCAATTTCAATGGATACCTTCTCATTGTGAGATATATGGGAATGAAGTTGCACATCTCCTTGCCAAAAAGGGAACCAAAATGTTTTAAAAACCAAATAAAACCTTACCAACCACTCAGTAAAAATTATAATTAAAAGGAACTTCCAAAAAGAACTGAAGCAGTATTATAAAACTCAAAGTTTCATAAATCTTGGGTAGCATTACTACAGAACAAAAAGTTAATACCTGATTACCCAAAACATGAGGCTGTTGACATTTAGATTACTGCCAGGACAAGAACACCATAATGAGCAAAGATCTCCCTCGTATTGCTCTCAAGATGCTAACCTCTGGATCACTATACTCTCGCAAAAGTTAGATGCATATGAACGCTGGCCAATGCTCAAGTGGAGCGCTGTTGTCAATACGTGCACCTTCACCTGCAGGGGTACTGTGTACATAAGAGCAGTTTTACCCCCAGCAAAGGTTTTGGCTATTCCTGTAATTAAAAAACACATCAAATATTCCTGAAACATTAAGATCTTATCTTAACACACTTCACACCAGTGAAACACCAAGCACAGTTTCTAATCCAGTGACTCGCTTTCCGACTTCATGGATCTTTTGTTGGCAAGTAAGACATTGTGCACTCTCACCGACTCAGTTTTGTTAATGTTGTGTAACCTGTTTTATAGTGAACAATTGACAGGCCTTTGTTACTAAAATTAGGCGAATGAGTCAACCTTGTATATACTTTTCTCCACTTACAAGTTTTTTGATGAAGACTAGTTTCTGGGAACCTCTTTCCTATCGTCAGTTCTGTGGTTACCTGATGATGCACCCGGTGTCTGCATCTGGCTTGGTGTCGTGCTGCCATCTAATGTCCGGGTAAGTTTGATGACATCATCTACGGCGGGAATCTCAAAATTCATCAAGAGGTCCTGTTTCTTTGTAATAAATATGTTTTCCTAAATTTGTAGTTCCAGAGGTTTCTTTGCCTGTTTGATCAGTTCTATTTCTTGTTTTATGTTGTGATTCTCAGACCAAAAGTGATGTGCTACGGCCGACTTGTCCATGTGTTTGAATTTAATATTTCTGAAGTGTTCTTTCATTCTTGTTCCTAGATTCCTTTTGTTCTTACCAATGTATATTTTGTCACAATCCTGGCAGCTCATTTGCTAAATGCCTGATAGTTGAGTTGTCGGTGTGCTATTTTTTAAAGGTTGGATTAGTAAGTTGCAGATGCTGTGTTTGTTCTGAGGGGCTAATATTATGTTGAAGCTCTTAAATATCTTTTCAAATTTTTTTAAGTATTTTGGATGAAATGTAAATTTGGCATATCTGGTATTTGGGTTTTCTAGTTTTTTTTTTAACATAGTAATGTCCTTTAAGTTTTTGTTTCTTTTGTGTCTGTAGATCAATTTTTTGATGAAATTTGTGTTGTAGTTGTTCAATTCGGCAACCTGGTGTATGTGAGTGTACTCCTGTTCATATTCTGTTTTTGTTAGCGGAATGTTGATTAATCTGTGAACCAAACTATGGAATACTGCATATTGATGTTCTACTGGGTTGAATGGGTTACATTTAATGTAATAGTCGCCATTTGTTGCTTTTCTGTATATTCCAAATTGTAATCCTGTTCGTGTTCTAATGATTTTCAAATCTAGAAAAGGTAGCCATTCATCCTGCTCTACTTCAATGGTGAAAACTATGGCTTTTTCTTGTAGGTTTAGCAACTTTATAGCATCCTCGGTTAGTCTTCTAAGAATTATAGGAAACACATCGTCGACATATCTATGCCAACATTTGAAAATATGTGGAAAGGCTTTAGTAATGCGTGTTTCAAAATTGCTCATGAACAGATCAGCTAGTAATGGTGAAAGAGGGTCTAAATCGGAAGTACGAAAATTAGGCTTAAGGAGACCAACAAAAAACCCACGCAACCAGTACCGCCGTGTCACAGAAACACCAGACAATGTAGCCAACATCTCTTCCCAAACTTTCACTGAAAAAGAATTAACATTTTTAAACAAAAGTTTCAAAACTTGTGTCGGCAACTCGGGAAATTTAGACGATTACATCGCTGACATCACCATAACCTCTAATTTTTTGGAAAATGGTAGCGAAAAAACATTAGTAAAATCAAAGTGCTTAGAAATTCTCAAAGGTATGACATTCAGACAGGAAAATAACTATAAACAAATTATTCGAACATTGAACCAAAAACCAGTTTTATATCTGAAAGTAGACAAAGGAAACATGGTAGTCATTATGGACCGAAATGATTACAACCAGCGAGTCGAACATCTACTACAAAATCCAGAATATACAACCCTAACAAAAAACCCATTAAAGAAATACATAGAAACCACCAAAAAAGCAATTAAAGAAAATACCATAGTGCCAGATAAGATGAAAAACAGCATAATTGTAAACAACCCTAATTTGCCAAAATTATACTTCCTACCTAAGATCCACAAGACAGACAACAGCATGCGACCCATTATTAACAATATAGATGCCCCGACTTACAAACTGGTAAAATGGTTGGTGGAAGAATTTACCAAGTTTGAGAAATTTGACTCTCTAAGCATAAAGAATTCATTTGATTCGGTAAAGAAAATTGAAAACACAGTTATAAAAACTGAAGAGGTGATGGTGTCCTCTATTCACGAGCATACCAGTAGAAAAAATTCCGAAAATTGATGAAAGGCTGGTTATCCAGAAGCAACGTTGCGGATGATAAAATAGAGGAATACATCAAATTAACCATCTTATGTTTTGAACAAAACAGCTTCACATTCTCCAGCAAAATCTTCCAACAAACAGCAGGCTTGGCCATGGGTAATCCTCTTTCACCATCACTAGCTGATTTGTTCATGAGCAATTTTGAAACACGCATTACTAAAGCCTTTCCACATATTTTCAAATGTTGGCATAGATATGTCGACGATGTGTTTGCTATAGTTCCTAGAAGACTAACTGAGGATGCTATAAAGTTGCTAAACCTACAAGAAAAATCCATAGTTTTCACCATTGAAGTAGAGCAGGAAGATTTGAAAATCATTAGAACATAAACAGGATTACAATTTGGAATATACAGAAAAGCAACACATGTTGTCAATTACATTAAATGTAACCCATTCAACCCAGTAGAACATCAATATGCAGTATTCCATAGTTTGGTTCACAGATTAATCAACATTCCGCTAACAAAAACAGAATATGAACAGGAGTACACTCACATACACCAGGTTGCCGAATTGAACAACTACAACACAAATTTCATCAAAAAATTGATCTACAGACACAAAAGAAACAAAAACTTAAAGGACATTACTACGTTAAAAAAAAAACTAGAAAACCCAAACACCAGATATGCCAAATTTACATTTCATCCAAAACACTTCAAAAAATTTGAAAAGATATTTAAGAGCTTCAACATAATATTAGCCCCTCAGAACAAACACAGCATCTGCAACTTACTAAACCAACCTTTAAAAAATAGCACACCGAAAACTCAATTGTCAGGCATTTACCAAATGCGCTGCCAGGATTGTGACAAAATATACATTGGTAAGAACAAAAGGAATCTAGGAACAAGAATGAAAGAACACTTCAGAAATATTAAATTCAAACACATGGACAAGTCGGCCGTAGCACATCACTTTTGGTCTGAGAATCACAACATAAAACAAGAAATAGAACTGATCAAACACGCAAAGAAACCTCTGGAACTACAAATTTGGGAAAACATATTTATTACAAAGAAACAGGACCTCTTGATGAATTTTGAGATTCCCGCCGTAGATGACGTCATCAAACTTACCCGGACATTAGATGGCAGCACGACACCAAGCCAGATGCAGACACCTGATGCATCATCAGTCAACCACAGAACTGACGATAGGGAAGAGGTTCCCAGAAACTAGTCTTCATCAAAAAACTTGTAAGTGGAGAAAAGTATATACAAGGTTGACTCATTTGCCTAATTTTAGTAACAATGGCACTCCACTTTCTGAAATACTTCTCTTTATTCTATATAATGACAGGACTTTGTTTTATTATTATCAAGTTGCACTGCTTAAAATGGTGGGTTGCAGCTCACCGTGTTTACTGTACCCTTTTATATGTGTAATTGTATACAATGTGTCTTATTACTAAATAAATACAACAGGTTATGGGCCCAGATCGTTCCCAGAGTGCATAAAGTGTGAAATAAGGGAAAAGAAAGCAGTAAATAATATTGTGAAGGGAAAAAGTTGTTTTACCTTTTTTTCTGCTGATTACGTAGGTATCCGTCATTTTTACTTTTGCAAAATTGTATGGCCGAAAGAAAAGTTTATAAAAATGGTTAGAAATACCAGTGTTTGTCGTATTGAACCTGTAAAGAAAGACAATTACGATACGTGGAAAATGCAAGCACAAGCCGTGTTTACTCGCATTGGACTTTTGGTTATGTGACCGGGGAAAAAACAAAACTGCCAAATGATGCCAAACCCGAAGACAAAATAAAATGGGAAACGGATGATTTCAATACAAAGGCAGAACTAATTCTTATTATTTCACCTCCAGAATTAAAACAAATAAAGAATTGCTTAACATCAAAAGATGTATAGGACACGCTGATGAAGAATTTTCAAAGTTCAGGTCCCGCTCGGAAAGCTACGCTTCTCAAACAATTAATTGTACAGAAAATGCACAGCACAGATAGTATACGTGATTATCTCAACAAATTCTTGGATATTGTTGACAAACTAAAAGAAATGGATGTCGTAATAAATAAAAACTTATTGGTCATAATTATGCTGTATTCTCTACCATCCTCATTTGAAAATTTTCGAATTGCCATTGAATCAAGAGATGAACTACCCAGTGTTGAACATCTAAAAATTAAAATCTTGCAAGAAAATGAAGCCAGACAAAAAGACAACACTTCAAGTGAAGAAGCACTCTATGCAGGTAATAAAAAATATAAACAGAGAAGTGGTAACTATCAGAAGAAACAACCATTCTCAAAGCAGTTTGCAAGAGGAAATCTCAAAAAGTCTCCCTGTGAAATCTGTTCGAGGACAAATCACAGTACATCTGAATGCTGGTCAAAGAAACGGAATTTAAAGAAACCTGAACACACCTTCATGATACAACAGTGTTCAGTGACAGCCAAATCAAAAATTGTAGACAGATCAGTATGGATCCTTGATTCAGGAAGCACTTCACACATGTGTAATGACGAAAGGAAATTCACGGAATTGTCAGTGTCGTCTGATCCTGATTCATTGAAACTAGCAGCTAAAACTCAATTTACTTCAATTGATGGAAAAGGAATGGCAGAACTGAACACAAATAAAAGTGGAACTATCAATCTACCAAATACTATATGTTTCAGATTTATCCATAAATCTACTTTCTGTTGGAAGAATCACAGAAAAGGGTTATTCTGTTACCTTCAACAAAGAAGAAGCCACTATCTCAGATCAAACTGGATGTCCAATAGTAAAAGCTATGAAATCCAATGGTTTGTATTATGTAAAATATAAAGAAGAAAACAAATCAAATGAAAAAAACCTACCTGTATTCTGACATATATCGCTGGCATCAAAAGTTAGGACAATTAAATGAAGCTAGTGAAGAAAAAGTTAAAGGTTTGAACTTCAAGAGTGATGGATCTTTTGAATGTGAAGTTTGCCTTGCAGGAAAGTTTACAAGACCTTAATTTTCAACCAGACAAAATAACAGATCGAATGAACCACTAGAAATTGTCCATTCTGATGTTTGTGGACCTATGTGATTCGCATCAATGAGGGAGCAAAATATTTTGTTACCTTCATTGACGACTTTAGCAGATACTGCCGAGTATATTTTTTAAAGGCAAAAACTGAAGTTCTTAACTACTTCAAAGAATTCAAGAACGAAGAGGAAACGTTCACTGGAAAGAAGATAAAGGCACTTCAATCTGATAATGAAACTTAAGTGTACTGCAACAAAGAATTCAGCGAATATCTAAAAGCATGTGGCATACAGAGAAGACTATCTATGACTTATACTCCGCAATAAAATGGAATAAGTGAAAGGAAAAATAGAACTTTTGTTGAAAAGGCTAGATGCCTTCTCATTGGTGCTCATCTACCTGAAAAGTTTTGGGCAGAAGCTGTAAATACGGCCAACTATCTATGCAACAGATCATCTTCGAGAGCTATAAATCATGAAACGCCTTTCAAGAGATGGCTTGGACATGTATCTTCTGTAAGACATCTGCATGTTTTTGGATCAGTTGCCTGCCTATATCTTGGACAAAAACCCAAGAAGAGGAAAACTGGAACCAAAAGCAAAACCTGGAATTTTTTTTGGCTATTCAGAAATCTCAAAAGCATACAGAATCTGGATGCCTGATCAAAGAAAAGTAGTTGTGACAAGAGATGTAAAAGTCCTCAACAAAACGCATTTTCAAGAATTTTCAAATCTACAAAATGATGCTGTTGAAAAGGATTTTAACTATATAATAGAACTAAAACATCAAACTGTTGAAAAAGAAACACAAGAAGAAAGTGATGTCAACCAAGAGACACCAGTACAAGATGACTCCCAGTTAGGAATAAATGAAGTCCCACCAACACTGAGACCACAACGGAGCAAGAAGGTTCCAACCAGGTTTAATGACTTTGTCTTGTCCATTAAATCAACATGTGATGAACCAGAAATTCAGACACTTAAGGATAGTGCTACAAGTGACAGTGCAATGATTTGTGCATTTGAAGAAGAATCTTTATCTGATGAATCACCTGATGTCTGAGACAATGCAATAAAGGAAAAAATAAATACTTGTCTGGAAAATGATACACAGATTCTTATTAAACGAGAAAAGGATATGAACATAGTAGGATCCAGATTAATATTAAAATCTAAACATGGTGCTGAAGGAAATCAAGAACGTTGAAAAGCTAGATTGGTTGTCAAAGGATTTACACAATGTCCAGGAGTAGATTATGAAGAAACCTTTGCACCAGTCGCTAAACTAAGTTCTATAAGATTTATTCTTGGTATAGCAGTGGAAGAAGAAATGGAGATAAATCAGCTAGATGTATCAACTGCTTTCCTGAATGGAGAACTAGAAGAAAAAATATACATGCAAGTTCCAGATTCACTTGAAAGAGATCTATGTGAAAGCAAGAAAAATATTGGAAGACTTGAAGAGCTGTAAAAGTTAAAAAGTCTGTCTTCTGAAACGAGCACTTTATGGCTTAAAACAAGCGGGAAGACAATGGTTTGTCAAACTAGACTCTAAATTGAAAAGTTTAGGTTTCAAACCTTCTCATGCAGACCCTTGTGTGTATACATTTGGAACAGGGAGAGATCGCTCGTCAGACAAATTGACCGTGAGCAACCTCAAGAAGGATCTGATGGAAACATTTCAGATGAGAGACCTTGGACATTTAAAATACTGTCTTGGTATTGAATGCAAGAGAATATATGGTAAAATTAAAACCTGTCAATCCAGGTACATAGAAAATCTGCTCAAGTGTTACAACTTAACAGACTGTAAAAATTAATATTGTCACCCAATTATCGGAAAGCCCGACCAACGACAGCTGAGAAAGGACCAGAGGCATGTGGGCCACACCCACCCATTAATCTCAGTCACTAACTGAGGGGATGATTAGGGAAGTGTCACTTGTCGCTGGCCGCCTCTTCCTCCCTGCCCTGCCGTCTGGAACCTTCGCGGTGATTCACCGAAACGAGAGACTTCTGGAAAAACAGTGATATTCTTATAAAGAAGGCTGCAATGAGTGAGTTCAGTCAGTGCTTGGCAAGCAGCGAAGGAGCGCCGTGTTAGTGAACGGACGAGAAGACTGTGTACGTGCATCGGAAGAGTGTGCGTAACTGTGAGCGTGCAGTGGAACTGTAACGGACAAACTGGTGAATCGTAATTACGTGCATTACGTAATTCTGTGTAACTGGCAAGTGTTCCACTGTAAGTTGGTGAAAATAAAGAACATTTTTGAGTGGTGCAATTGGACTTTTAATTTAACGAACCCACAAGGTCACATTGGTGTCAGAATTGGGATGACAACATCACCGAACATTACAACCATGGACGCGGCATTGGAAAAGATTTTGGAGAAGATGATGGAAATGAAGGCCGAACGACCTCGGAAATGAAGATGGCAAATGAGAAGATGGAAGAAATGAAGGCCGAGTTAACCTCAGAAATGAGAGCAGCGAACAGCAGTCTGGCCACGGAAATGAAGGCGGCGAACGAGGCTCTCGCCGCAAAGTTTGAAGAACAGTTGGCCGGCGTAAAAGAGGACGTCACAGAGATAGGCGAGCGCGTCGAAGACCTGGCGAGCCGCGTTAATGAGCTGGAAGGAAAAGCCGACAGCAGCGTCAAGTCCCTGAGCGCCATGGTGGAGGACGTCGTCGGAAGGAGGCTGAAGGATTTGAAGGCCGACGCGCCGGAACGCGACACAACATCGGCGCACGTCAAACCTCCGAAATATGCCGGCGCGTCAACGTTTGAAGTCTTCCGCCGCCAGTTCGACGCAGTGGCCAAGCACATCAAATGGTCACCAGAAGAGGAGGCCACACAGTTAATAGCCAGCCTGCAGGGACGGGCCGCGGAAGTCCTAAACGCGGTGCAGACATCGGCGGCGCCCAAGGACATCTGGGAGAATCGTTTCGGAAACCACCGCTTAGCCGCAGCGTACCGCAGCCAGCTAAAGGCAAGGTCACAGCAGCCGGGGGAGACGCTGCAGGAGTTCGCCCTAGCAGTTGAACAACTGGCAAGCAAGGCCCTAGTCGACCTCCCACCGGAGTTCGTGTCCCGGGAAGCTGCCTACACCTTCGTTGACGGGGTACGGGACACGGAGATTCGTCAGCGCCTTATGCTCGGCGATTATAAAACAATCCACGAGGCGCTAACGGCAGCATTAAGGATGGAGGCGGCCAAGGTAACAGCTATCCCGACGTCGAGAGCGAGGAGTGTCCGCTACACCGGAGACAGAAGACCAGCCGAGGGACGCCGGCGAACACCTAGTGGCCTGTGTTGGGGATGTGGACAGCCGGGACACCTAGGGAGAGATTGCTGACACCAGGAAGGGCAGCTGGAAGAACGAGTAAGGCCTGGCGTGGCGAGGAGCACGTCGGCGCCGTCCACACCATCTCCTCGAGTGACACTGCGCGCCGTCAGCCGGCGGATGGATGACAGGCTCATCGCGGACGGCTGGGCAAGAGGAAAGCCGTGCCGCGTGCTGGTGGACACCGGGGCGGCCGTGACCATCATCAGACCTGACGTGGCGAAGGGTTTGCCGACAAGGAAGCCGAGCCGACCATACCAGCTTGTCACGGCATCGGGCGACACCTTGCCTGTAGAAAAGGAGGTCCTGCTGAAGCTGACCTTCGGAAGGAGTACCGTACGTCTGTGGGTGTTCGTCGAAAAGGTGGCTGAGGAGGTGATACTGGAATTGGATGCCCTCAGGAGCCACGAGGCGACGGTCGACGTCGGCAAGAAGGTCCTGCGGCTCAACGGAGAAGAAGTTATACTCCGTCAACCAGAGGAGCGCCTTGGAATTTGCAGGTTCGTCTTGAACGAAGACGTGGTTGTCCCCGCGAGGAGCGAGGTGGTGGTGGCGGCGCGAGTGGAAGGCCAGAGAACCAGGAACATGATGCTGGACCAGAAGATGCCTGTGCACGGACTATGTGTAGCCAGGGCACTGCTGCCGTGCCGAGAGGAGGTGCCAGTGAGACTGCTAAATTCAACGGACACCGATCACGACGTTCAGGCCGGGACGGAGTTGGGAACGTGCGAGCCCGTGGTAAGCGTAACAGCAATCGACAAGACGCAGGACCCGGTGCCGACGCAACACCTGGGGCCCCGGCTAGAAGGCTTACTGGAGAGGGCGGCCGACCACCTGACCGCAGAGCAGCTGGAGAAAGTTCGACAACTGCTAAGACGATACCAGCGCGTCTTCAGCCAAGGTGATAGTGACTACGGCCGCACGGACAAAGTGCTTCACCGCATCGACACCGGGGACGCCCGGCCTATTCGGCAACCACCTAGACGCGTTCCGCTGGCAGAGCAAGGGGCGGTACCAGACATGCTGGAGGACATGAGATCCAGGGGACTGATTGAAGAGTCTGACAGCCCTTGGTGTTCCCCTGTAGTCTTGGTGACACAGAAGAATGGCGAGTCGCGCTTCTGCGTAGACTACAGAAAGTTGAACGCTGTCACCCGGAAGGACTGTTTCCCCTTACCCCGGATTGATGACACCCTGGACACGCCAGCTGGTGCACAGTGGTTCTCGACCCTGGACCTGAATTCGGGCTACTGGCAGGTAGCTTTAGACCCAAGAGACAAGGAGAAGACCGCATTCTCGACGGGCCAAGGGCTCTGGCAGTTCACGGTTATGCCCTTTGGCCTCTGCAACGCACCAGCTACCTTCCAACGCCTCATGGAGTCAGTGATGAGAGGGCTGACTTACCATTCCTGCCTGCTATACCTGGACGACATCATCGTCGGGAAGACTTTTGAAGATCACCTCGAGAATCTGAGTAAGGTGCTACAGAGACTGCAAGCGACCAACTTGAAGCTGAACGCGAAGAAGTGCCAGCTCTTCCGCAAGGAAGTGAACTACTTAGGCCACATAGTCTCTGCAACCGGAGTGGCCACAGACCCGGAGAAGACACAGGCTGTGAGAGATTGGCCTCGCCCAAAGGATAAGAAAGAGTTGCGCAGTTTCCTGGGGCTGTGCAGTTATTACCGCCACTTCATAAAGGGATTCTCCAACATCGCCAAACCCCTCACCCGCCTGACAGAGGAACACCGGCCTTATGCGTGGACAGAGGACGCCGAAATAGCTTTCCAGCACCTAAAGGAGACCCTGTGCAGTGCTCCAATGTTGGGTTTCAAGGCAGAGAAGAACTACTGCGTCACCCGACGAGAATTATTGGCGGTAGTAAAGACCTTGGAGCACTTCCACGAGTACCTGTACGGTCAGCCATTCCACCTGAGGACTGATCATTCCGCCCTAACCTGGCTATTGAGCTTTAAGAACCTGGAAGGCCAGACAACACGTTGGGTCCAGAGGCTGCAGGAGTACGACTTCACTTCGGAACATCGTAGAGGGAAGAGCCACAGTAACGCAGACGCCATGTCCCGAAGACCCTGTCCAGAAGAGTGCGGCCAGTGCACAAGAGTGGAAGAGGAGCGTGCCGCAGCAGTCCGAGTAGTTGTGGTAGTGCCTGCGGACGGCTGGGATAGCGCATGCTTGAGGAGGCAGCAGCTGGCGGACGCAGACTTGGGGCCACTCTTGAAGGAAGTGGAGGCAGGGACAAGACCAACCTGGGAGGACATCGCACCGAGGAGGCCACCTACAAGTCGTACTGGGCCCAATGGGACTCGTTGAAGACCAGAGAGGGCGTGCTGTTCCGGGTGTGGGAATCACCCGATGGGAAGACGCAGAGAGAACAGTTGGTACTTCCCCGGAGTAAGGTCCCGGAAGTCTTGGAGGAAGTGCACGCCGGTACTTCGGGAGGACACCTGGTAGCGAACCGAACGATTGACAAACTACGGCAGCGCTACTACTGGCTGAGACTCCGAGCAGATGCTGAGAGATGGTGCCGTCAGTGTCACGTGTGCGCGGCGAGTCGTGGCCCCCAGACTATGAGCCGGGGTCGCGTGCAGCAGTACAAAGTCGGAGCGCCATTCGAACGGATCGCCGTTGACATTGCTGGACCGTTCCCAGTTTCCGACCGAGGCAACAAGTACCTAATGGTGGTCGTGGCCTACTTCACCAAGTGGCCGGAGGTGTATGCCATTCCAAACCAAGAGGCAAAGACAATCACAGACTTCCTCGTGGAGCAAGTGTTCTGTCGATTTGGGGTGCCGTTAGAGCTACACAGTGACCAGGGTACCAACTTTGAGTCCAACCTAATGAAGGAGGCACTACAAAGGCTTGGGGTGAACAAGACCCGCACGACGCCTCCACATCCCCAGTCGGATGGCATGGTCGAAAGATACATCAAGATTTGAGAAGAACCATCAGCGAGACTGGGACGTCAAGCTGCCACTGTTCTTGCTGGCCTACCGCTCGTCTACACACGACACAACTGGAATGACGCCAGCCAGCTTAATGTTTGGTCCAGAGTTGCGCCTCCCTTGTGACCTGGCTTTTGGAAGCCCTCCGGAGGCGAAGCAGCCGGTGACCGAGTATGTGGAGAACCTGGTGGACCACCTCCACGAGATCAGGTGGCTCGCCAGAACATCCAGAAGGTGAGCGACCGCATGAAGACCAGATATGACAGGCAAGCCAACAGCCAAGGGTTCCAGCGAGGTGACCTAGTCTGGTTGTACCGTCCTACGCGGACCAAGGGACGCTGCCCGAAGCTTCAGCAGCCATGGCAAGGGCCGTACCGGGTGGTGAAGAGGATAAATGACGTGGTCTACCGCATCCAGAAGGTGCCCCGAGGAAAGATGGCGGTACACCTGGATCGTCTAGCCCTCTACGATGGTGCTTTTCGGGACGACCAGCTTTGAGAAGGGAGCAGTGTCACCCAATCATCGGAAAGCCCGAGCAACGACAGCTGAGAAGGGACCAGAGGCATGTGGGCCGCACCCACCCATTAATCTCAGTCACTAACTGAGGGGATGATTAGGGAAGTGTCACTTGTCGCTGGCCGCCTCTTTCCCCCTCCCCTGCCTTCTGGAACCTTCGCGGTGATTCACTGAAACGAGAGACTTCTGGACTTATAAAGAGGGCTGCAATGAGTGAGTTCAGTGAGTGCTTGGCAAGCAGCGAAGGAGCGCCGTGTTAGTGAACGGACGAGAAGACTGTGTACGTGCATCGGAAGAGTGTGCGTAACTGTGAGCGTGCAGTGGAACTGTAATGGACGAACTGGTGAATCGTAATCACGTGCATTACGTAATTCTGAGTAATTGGCAAGTGTTCAACTGTAAATCGGTGGAAATAAAGAACATTTTTGAGTGGTGCAATTGGACTTTTAATTTCACGAACCCACAAGGTCACAATATTATGGTAAACCACATTGGACAGCTGCCAAAAGGTTTCTACAATACTTAAAAGGAACCAAGGAGCTTGGTTTAAGTTTCACCAGAACTGGCAAGCCCATAATTGGTTATGCTGATGCAAACTGGGGATCCTGCCCTGTGGACTACGAGTCATACATTGGCTACTGTTTCAAATTTGCTGGTTCAGTCATCAGTTGGGAATCTAGAAAGCAAAGAACAACAGCCCTGTCAACTCAGAAGCAGAATATATGTCTATGACTGATGCTGTAAAAGATGCACTTCATTTGAAACAACTAGCAAATGATTTTGAACTAAAATACAGTCATATACTAATCCCAAATGATAATCAGGCTGCCAAGAACCTAGCAGAAAATCCAATAATTGGTTCTCGTTCAAAACACATAAGCATCATAAGAGAAACCGTTATGCGAGGAGGCATCAAGATTACCTACTGCAGAACAAGAGATGGATGCAGACATTCTCACCAAAGCCGTGCCTGCATCAAAGTTTGTTATGTGTAGAAACTGTTTGGGACTTGAATAAAAATGTTATATTTTCTTCTTCGTCCTTGTTCATGAGGAGGAGTGTTGGCAAGTAAAGACATTGTGCACTCTTAAGGACTCAGTTTTGTTAATGTTGTGTAACCTGTTTTATAGTGAACAATTGACAGGCCTTTGTTTTATTATTATAAAGTTGCACTACTTAAAATGGTTGGTTTCACCTAACCATGTTTACTGTACCCTTTTATATGTGTAATTATTTATTACTAAATAAATAAAACAGTGCACCTTTACCTGCAGAGGTACTGTGTATATAAGAACAGTTTTACCCGCAGCAAAGGTTTTGGCTATTCTTCCCGTTATTAAACAACACTTCAAATATTCCTAAAACATTAAGATCTTACCTTAACACACGTCACACCAGTGGAACAGCAAACACGGTTTCCAATCCAGTGACTCGCTTTCCGACTTCATGGATCTTTCCCGGAGATTCAAACACAGGTACGCTCCCTTTTTCTAAGGATGTAGCTCCTTCACTACAAATTCGTGACGCTGTGTGCACAGTACCTACACCACAAGGCTACAGAGTTAATTGCTGGGATTCTGAAAAATCTACACTTACCCTATATCCCGGATTGGAGAGCTTTTGTATAAACTTGTTCATTTTAAATATATTTATTCTGCCCTGAGAATGAATTACTTCACGTTAGTTGATCGAAAAATCACTTCTCCCAGCTTCGAGGGACAAGTTCACGCACTCGGATCACAAACACTGGAAAAAATATATGTGTATAATAATTTAATGTATTATTAACAATATTTCAGCTCGAGTTCAACACACGACTTAATGATGCCATTCACTTTAACAAAACGACACCTCTACTCTGAAAACAAACTGAAAATTAACTCTGAAACTGCGTGACTTCTGTTTTAATGGCAGGTGCATTATTTATTTATGCTTGAGATAAATGTTATGAGGAAAGAATTGTGTTGTTTTTCAGACTTATCTTGGTTGAATAGATGTATGTTGGGTGTAACCATAACCATGTGAAGATAAAAAGTGCATCGCTCGTGTTATAAGTATTGTAGAGACAGGATTTTTGTGCGGTCATGATCAGAAAGTAAAATTCTTTCTTGTTATAAGATTAGCATCTGTAATTTTCACATATTTATCCGTAACATTTAACCATAACCACGCGAAAGATAAAACGTGCATCGCTCGTGTTCTAAGACAGGATTTTTGTACGGTCATGACTAGAAAATAAAATTCTTCCTTATTATAAGATTGGCATCTGTAATTTTTCAAACATTTATCCGAGCGTAATTAATATAATGCTCTCAGTTCAGGCGCGGGAGATGCGTGTACACATTCGGCAGCGCTGGTAGGCGGCGCAAGCTTAGGATTCACTGGAGTCTGCAGTCGGCCCGCCTCCATATGCCTTGAACTTTTGCGAAGATTATAACGGAACTATACTGGGATGCAAGAAAGAAAACAGAACTTATTCAAGCAATAGGTCTATTAGACTAGACTATTACTAGACTTAATTTCTTTTGTCTTCTATGTAGTGCCATATTTCAGAGCTTTCACTGTTGCATTTATCTCAGATTTAAGAGAATCGATATAGAAATCTAGTTGGATTTCATATTCTCCATTTCGTTCATTATTTTATTCATTTCAGTTCCCATATTAATCCTTTCCTGCGTTGTGACACTGGAATACCACTTATGACAAGTAGTGTGACCTCGACCAGTTATCAAATTGTCACTCGACTATGTTCACTAGTTCACTTTAACAGAATATTTCCTTATATGACATGTCACTTCATGAGCATGAGCTAGTTCATAGTGTCACTATCATTTTATATGCGTTGTAATAAAATATGCAATTTCTTCCCATGACTCAACTGCACGTCACCACAGTGGACACTATGCTCAGTTCGGCCTTAACATGTGTGCGGATGCCTACAACACAGCGTAGCACAGCTTTTAGGGCGAGTGAAATAAGAAAGCGTTAGTGGAAACCGTTATAGTATCGCTTACTTGGTACTTTCAGGCAGTGAACGGGATACATACGAGCCTCCAAAATGTTTAAACACGAGCTGTAGCGAAAGATACGGTGGTTGTTAGATGTGTGTGTAGTGTTTAACCTCCGCATTTACTACATACGGCACCGCAGGCGGGCGGTTGCGAGAGGAGTCAGATGCAAATAGCTGACTGCAAAGGACGTCAACTCGTGCTTTTTAGCCGAGTGATACAACCGCTTACATTACGAATTTGCTTTACTGAATGGCGGGAACCGAACAACATATTCATTTTTACAAACAGTACAGGTAATTTTTTTTCTAACATTGACATGTACCGTTTTAATACAATTTGGTGCCGAGATAAACAATGCTGCTATTCATAGCAACTTCAGCAAGTTCCGTCAGCACTCATTTCAGTCGGTCCGATGTTGGATTAAAAAAAATATCTGCGGAACGTAATTGAAGAAATACCCCACTGTTTCTGTTACTTTGTCCAAATTCTTAGCATCGCTTCCCCATCCCACGGTCTGTCGACACTGTAAATTAGAGTGGCCTCTTTCCGGTTCGGTGATCTGGCTTTAATGCTACGTATTTGTATGCTCTTAGCGCAACAGTCATTAGAGTTGGTTGAGAATTATAAATATAATGGATCGTTTTAAAGTATAAAAATATACATAATACAGTATAATATGCACTCTAATGCACAATGTTCCTGTACTGTTATTCAAAATACAATAATTGTCACTTACAAAAACCGACATATATAATCTAGTTGCATGAAATTTTAAGGCCAACGAGTAATATATCTTTATAAAATACAATATTGTTACGATTAGAATCTATAATATTATGTTAAAGGTGGTTACCAGTGATAAATGTCAAGTTGAATGTTAAAATGTATCGGTTTAAATATAAAATGCATATTGTTACATATATTGTTACATATCTGAGAATGTTACAGCTCGTTAGAATCATCTGACGGAGTGTCGCCGTTAACAGCTGATGTACCTGTCATGATGTACCTGTCTACCATTTCGAAAACCGATTGAAGATCTTCGTATTGATTTTCTACATCGTCTACATGTTTTATGTATTTCTGCCACTGTTGTAGAGTCACTTCTCTGCATGGTTCTTTTAAGATTCGTTTTCTCACACACTGGTTGGAAACAATTTCAACTCTTATAAAACCTGAAATGTTTCTGTAGAAACATAGCCAAGTGCTATAAAAAGTTCGTAAATGTCACTAGCAGATAGAAAAACTCTGTGTTAGAATTCTAACATACTAAAAGGCTAGACAATTATAGCTTAGAAAGCATTCCAAATGTAGCCACAGAACCGACGTACCTAATTAACGACAAAGCCTAACCACTTAACCACAAAACTTAACCACATATCCACAAAATGTAAAAATAGAACCAAACTAACCAATTAACCCCAAAACACGGTTAGGTTAGCTTAAATTAGGGTGAAATATTTAAGCATAAGAGTAGAGCTTGGGTTAGGTTAAAGAGTTGGAGAATAGCACATTAGGTTAATTTAGATTGGCTTATGTTAGTTTAATATGGTTAGTTTAGATTAGTTTAGGTTAAGGTACGAAAACCTTCACGTTAAACGTAGTCAGGTATATCGTACACTGGAGGCATACATACAGGGCGTTTGAAAACGACGCCGAACGATTATAGCCGTTGCGTAGTTTATAACTTAACTAGTCCGAATTTCGGTATCGCAGCTGTTAGGAATAATTTTATGCAACATTAATTATTACATTATTTTGTGATTAGGCAGCGCAAGAACCAATGGTGTGCGAACCTCAAAAGTTGTTATTGGGACGCACGAAAACAAACGCATTACTCCTTGCTCTTTATTATTGACCCTAGCCTATCTTTCAGTAATGGGGCCAGGGCAGTTACTTGTGAAAAAGTCCACTAATAACTCGGATAGTTGCAAAGTTGCTCTTCAATGTAAAACTAGACATTCCGTCCTAACAGGGAGGATTTTTCGCGTACTTAGCAAATCCAAGCAATATGGAGCGCTATACGAACGCCGAAATGACGGATATGATTTTGATGGATGGAAAAGCTCAAGGGAGTTCAACGAAAACACGATTGATTTAGTTTCATTAAAAATATGAATTGTAAAAATAGTTACATCAATGATAATATTTATTTGTTTAACTTCAGAGCATTTTGTTATGATCTTAGTTGTACAGTTGTACAATTTCAACCACTTGCTGTAAATATCAACAGCTTCCTTTTCAGTGAAAAATGCTTTATTTAGTATTAAACGCGTGAAATAAAATGCTCTTCTCATAGCATAAGGCATTTAGTTTTGTTTAATTTGTCTACAATTCTTTGATATTGTTCTCTGTTGTTTTTATCATTTAATGTTTCCAAACTCAACCTGCTTAACATTAACTTCCCTCTAAAAGGTATAAGTTGCATATGTCCACCAGCTTATTTGCAATCATGGACTGTCCTAACGGAATTTTGGAACACGTTAAACACTCATAAGCAATAATTAAGCAATAGCGTCTTTATTGCGGTTTCATTAGCCAAAGAAATTCTTAATAATAGCAAGCAAGCTACTGCGCAGTATGCCGGTATGTTAACAATTACAGCACGCGGCACGGCGTATGACCTATACCTGCGAAATCCGACAGCATGAGACACGCGGCGTTGTTCACTGCCTAATCCACACTCATTCTGCAGCATTTTTATGTCTCTATCGGCAGTAAAAACTACTTATATGTGTCACGTAGAAGCTGAGTAACTACTTCTATATGATCGTTCGGTGTCTTTTGAAAATTACAATTAGAACCGTTCCTGAACATCTACATCAGCCTGCTCTCTCGGTAATCTGGCCTAGAATTTCACAGATTGCGCACGGGTGCCATCTTGCCATTCAGACTGAGCCATGGGCCGGAGCTTTGACGTGAAGAAATGAGGTTTTTTCTTTTACAAATGAGCTCTTTTTCTTTTCACATCATTCAAACGTGACAGTTAACTTACGTAGTAGTCACCAGTGATAGCTTTACTCTTTTTTTTTCAAGTAATAAATGTGCATCCCGGAAAACATTCGCCTAATCTTATTAGCTGACAAAATTGACTTTGCCTTCTTTGATTTAGTTCACCTGGCGCATTCCACTGTTTTGACTGTGATTTACTTTCTTTAGTGTGGTGATGTATCCAAGTTTCATCCATGGTAATAAGCCGTGTGGAAAATTCACTGGGATTTTTAAAATCGACCGTCCACTCCTTCACAGTGGAAACTGAAGCTGAAGAGTTACCATACATATTTATAATCCGTAAATGAATTTCCGTAGGTGATAAGCCCTCTTTTACGAAGAATTTTATCACTGCACGACACGAGTTTCTCCATTTTCAAAGCAGTGTACTTCCTCTGCTTCAAACAACTGCCTTCAGTCAACTAATTGCTTGGAATAACTTGTAATTTTATATAGGGTCCACTAACGTGGGACCAACGTAAGGAAAAAGAATCATGCAAGTATTGCCGCGATCTCTAGGTGAGGCCGAGAACTTTTCAGACTACCCTCGTACGGTACACTAGGACAGCACAGAAACATGGGTTTGTCACTGATGGTAATGGAGGTGTGAGGTATCCAGATATACGATGGGCCGTAAATCCATACCCCATCCACCCATCCAGACCTGCGTGGCTCGTATATGTTCGTAGTGAGAACTATATATTCTAAACATACATGTTATTTGGAACTCTATTTCCAAAACAATTTATTCCGAAAATATGGAAAGCATTATTCTCCAACGGGATAACGGCAGGTTTTATGAAATTATGTTGGATATTCTCATCTACTTAGGTCATTCAATAATTTGTGGCAACATTTAAATTAACAATGAAAACATTTCTGGAGCAGTTACATTATTGCAGTGCTTAGAAGTAATCTCCTCCAACATGAAGAACTCGTCTCCACACATCAGGAAGCCGAACGAATGCCATCCACAACGTCTTTTTGTCCTAATATTCGAACAGACTGCTTTATCGCTGCTATAATTGTCGGGTTCTAAAGCGAACTTCTCTAAGTGGTAAGGCCGCGCCGTGGCTGAATGGCTAGATAGCTTGGTCTCACCAAGGCGGCCCAGGTTCGAGTCCAGGGGAACGCAAAGTGATATTTGTGGTGGACAAGAAGGCGCTGGGCGAGTTTTCTCCGGGATCTCCGGTTTCCCCATCCACTTCATACCACCGGTGCACACTTCACATTTAATTTTCGCAAAAAGGTCGAAATTACATGGGCTCATCTGCGGAGAATGGAGGATGCTCCAGAATTTCCCAGTTCCATCTGCAAAGTAAATTAACAACAAGGGCAGGTGTGTTAGAGCAAGCACCATCATGTAACACAATGGGATATGAATTAAGGAGATTTAGTCGTTTACGACGTAGAACTGCTCGTAAGTTGTGTTCCATAAAATGAGTGTAATGTGCGCCATTCGCACCATTTCCTTGAGGAACTGAATAAGTGATAAGAACACCGTCAACATCATAAGTACCATTATATGTTCTTATTTTTCGTTGTTACCAGCTTACATGATTTACTGCCAAATGAAGGCAGTGTAACCACTAATTTTTGAATGACCCACCTATACCTTATAGGCTTATGGCGAGAGACCAAATCATGATGGTAATCTTCGGATTTAGTTCCTGATTTCAAAATCAAAACTGCTTCAGGTACAAATCATTTTTCGTCCAGCATGACCATCAACAAAAGTCCTTTCGGGGTTACTGGAAATTAGAAAACCATAAGGATGTTTAATCTGCCCAGTTTTAGTCACACTATTTTCATACACATCTGATTCATCTAAGTAAATGATCGGACAGATTTCTCTCGATATTATTCTCATAGTTCTTAAGCAGTTTCGCGACAAGTTCTGATATCACAACTTTCTATGAGTACTTTTCTCCTGTGCTGACTTTCTGAAAACCAAAACTAATTGCTAGTAGTGTTCAATACAAGAATGACTGAGAATCTCTGCGTTAAAGTACAAGTCTCGAATAGCGGGGAAGTTCTTCTCAATCTCCTAGGTACGGAGCTGGTGATCCCGGGATCCCGAACCAAATCTCTCGATTGGGTGCCTCTGAGTGGTGAGAAAGCAAATACCAAACTCCATAAACTTTGTTCCACAACCGTGTTTGACCCTAACGTCCCTGAACACAAGTCTGATGAATAACTAGCGCGGCAAGCCGAGGGCTGACTGGGTAATGCGTAAGTTCCAACTCCTGGTTGTCATGTAGGACTGTGTTCGTATCCGCTGATAAAGGTCAGTCCTGGGGAGGGGCCATTACACGACGTCATGCACTCCTGAAGGCGATTGGGTCCGTCTGTCTTTTCATTGGGAGGTGAGACCCTGAGGTGAGTATGATGCAGGCCAGGACTCTCACCTAAGCCGGGATGGTGCCCAGAATGTGAGCACGCCATCGGAGACATTTGCAATTGTGTAGAATGGTAAATAAATCTTCAAAACAAATAAATAAAATAGAAGTAAAGGAAGTGGCTAAGAGTGTTGTTCATCGCTACTTAGTAGTTAAAAGAACAGAGAAAAGTAGGAATTTTCAACTATGACTTCATTTCATATACAAAAGGGTCTCCTGTGCGGCAAACAACTGCACCAAGTCAAGGAATGGCACGCTCTTGCTGGAAACAATTTCAGCATCCCAGACAGCTAAAATAAAGAGAGCTATAATTCTAGGCAGTTATCCTGTAAAGTTTGAGTTGCATAGGAGCCTGAATTCCACGCGTGATGTTCTAAACACTCGTGCGTTGGACGGTATATCCAACGAGGATATTCAGAACCTCCAGGAACAAGACCTAACAGCAGTATATCGTGTACAATGAAAGAGCGAAGGGAACTGGTCCCTACTCGTACGTTGCTCCTGACCTTTAATCGGGTACATCTACCACAAAGGATCTACTACGGTATGAAGTAATTGAGGTTAGATCATATACCCATAACCCCTTGGGATGCTATAACTGTCAGCAGTTTGGTCACACCAGTGACTTCGGTAACGGTGTACCTACATGTGCCAGCTGTGGAGGCGACTTGCAAGAAGATGCATTTATATCACCACCAGCATGCGGTAACTTTAGCGGTGAACACACATCCAGTTCACGAGAATGTCCCCGTTATGTAGAGGAGCGAGCTATTCAGGATATTCTGGTTAAAGAGAAAGTATCTTTCTGGATAGCCGGAAACTTCTTATCCACAAGCCCTATGTTTACAGTTCCTGCACCTACAGCTCTGTGGGGGCTACCCCGTCGCAGAAACGGGACAGTGGTGCTCAAACATTCATCATGAACGGGGCAAGCATATCAGAGGAAGGAAGTCGTTGTGCCTAGATCACCACCAAGAAAATTGCAAACAACCCGTCCACACCACCTTAGGCTAATGCAAATAAGAAAGACCTCAGGTAAGTCACCTGACAAACCATCGACGTCCAGCAATAATACCAGCTCGCCTGTTTTATATCAAGCACCAGAAATAAAGTTTAAGACCCAATATGGTAGAACTGGCTTCCTGAAAGAAAACGCAAAGACTTCTGCCGCTAAAACCAAGGGGAAAAGGAGCCCACGAGCGTCTCCTCCGAGATCATCTTCTGAGGATTCATGTGAATAGGCCTCAGATCGACGACATTCATCTTCGCCAGTCACAATTTCCAAGCACTTCGAGCATCTCGAACCGAAAGTTCCAGAAGGGAAAGAGTCCTCCATAGAGGATATAGATAAGGAAGATTCTGACGTTGCTGCCAGAATAGCTGCGCAAAAATGCAGGATAAACTTGCCGAAATGAGTGCTAACCCAACACCTAAGAAAAAGTGCAAATTGATCCGACCAAATTGAACTATTTTGGCCGAATTAAGTGCAACAGATTTAGAATCTGTAAACGAAACCATGGTTTTAATAAACAGGCGAGCAAAATATTTGTCTGATTTTGATTTTCTTATGTGCTATTATTAATTTATGACTTGCAACAATATATATAATAGTATAATCTAGGAAATGTGCACATACAATTGACATCATATCCCGTTACTGGCGTCATGGCTATCCTACAATGGAACATATGGGATTTAAGAGCACATCGACCAGAGCTCGAACATTTGCTCAACTAGCACAATCCCTTGTTAGTATGCTTACAATAGGCTAAGCTACGACCACAGGACAATTTTAAAATTAGACGGTACACACCACTAAGGTGTAATATTGAAACAGAAAAGGATATTTCTGCGTACGAGGGCACTATGATGCTCCTCAGAGATAATATATTCGTAGAGCCTATACAGTTACACTCTGAAATCCAATCAGTAGCTGAAAGGATTAAACTGCCATCAATCGAGTTTTGTATTTGCGATATATATGTACCTCCTTCTGATGACCTCTCGTTATCTGACTTAGAAGATCTGATTTCCCAACTATCAACGCCGTTTCTCACGGCCAACATTCCTTTCCGACTCCTTTAATTCATATTTCCACATTGATTTGGCGGTTTGTTCATCCCAGTTAGCAGTTTCATTACAATGGAGTGTCATCTCTGATTTATATTCAAGTGACCAATTTCCATGTCTTCTTAGTCTCTTAGAACAAGATGTGTCTCCCCGCTTTAATTTGGAAAGCTGTTCCATATTATCTGTCATTTTGTAGCACTGCATTATATAGAAATATTCGCTAAGCTGTTTCTTATATGTAACACTTATCTGTATAACTAGCAATGGTGTGATGGTCGGTATGCTTTTCTGTGTCGGCGAACTATGTTCCGAGATTTAAGTCGCTCGAAATACGTATCGCCCGTCCTGGAATTCTCTTCAGCCTAGTCTGTGTATGTTTCGTCTGCGATTCCTTTCCTTTCGAGATAAGTGAAGCACTTCCCCTGTCCCGGGTTTCGGCACCAAAATGTGGAGTAAGGGAAGAGTTGAGCCCTTTAGTATGAACAAGAGAACTACTGTTAACCGTTTGAAAGCTGGAAAGGACCGTCACCTACCTTTTAGCGACCGTCCTATTTCCCTCACCAGTTGCGTGTGCAAGGTGATGGAACGCTTGTTTAACGGGCGGTTAGTATGGTGCCTGGAAACACATAACCTAGTGACTAACCAAAATGCGATTTTCGACGAAGCCGTTCAACAGTGGTTCATCTTGTGTCCATCTAAGGATTCCTTATGAACGGATTCCTTGCCCACCTCGGTAGCTTGTTGCCTCACGTTCAAGAGGTCTCGAGTTCGAATCTGGGTCAGAGTGAGTTACCTAGATGAGTTTTTTTTCGGAGTTTTCCCTTATCCTGAAACACGAATGCTGGGTAACTCTAAGCTCTATGCACTCTGGCCTCATATGAGCATCATTTCGCACATTCCATTCCCCGTCCGATATGACTTAACGTTGGAGGACGTAAATTACAAAATAAAACAGATCCCACAAGAACTGCCAAACCGTAGGAATATTTTTGACCTTGAGAAGGCTTATGTTACCTGTTGGTGGGCAGGGTTGCTACGCTCTCTGCGCACGTGGTATATACGTGGACGCCTACCACTGTTCCTTCAGGATTTCGTTAAAGACCGCGTTTTCTCAGTAAGAGTTGGCTCGGTTTCTTCGAATCTTTTTTGTTCAGGAGAACGGTGTACCATAGGAATCGGTACTACCTCGAAGTGTGTTCCTCCTGGGGTTTCATCATGTCTATTTGTAGACGACTTTGCCGTCTACCGTATTTCTCGGCACACATCGTTTCTAGAGCGCCGTCTAAAGACCACGTAAGGCAACCTTAAGAATGGAGTTCGAAAAGTGGTTTGCGGTTCTCAGCTGAGAAAACAATCTGCATTAACTTCTGGCGCCGTCGGAGTTGACTACCACATTCGCTCTGTTTAGGTCCAGATCTACTATCCTTTGCAGATGAGACGAGGTCCTTTGGATTGATATTTGATAGAAAACTTAGTTGGTCATCGCATATAGTACAACCGAAAGCGCGATCCATTCTTTAAATATCTTGCGGGTACGACATGGAAAATGGAGGGGGAGCGGATCGCACAGTGTTGCTGCGACTGTATCGCGCACTGATTCGTTCCAAATTAGATTATGGTAGTATCGTATTTGACTCAGCACGTCAATCAGTGCTGATGAAACTAGATACAGTCCATAATTGTGGCATACGTACAGTAGTTGGAGCTTTGCCAACAAGCCCGGTTATAAGCCTCTATGGTGAATCTGCAGAACCTCCTTTGCAGTATCGGCGTGACCTGTTATTAGTAAATTATGGCTGTAGACTTAATTGCATGCGTACACATCCAACGTTTACGCCTTTCTTCAACACCTTAACGGATGCGTGTAATAGGAACACCTCTCTTAAGCCAAAGTTACCTGGTTTTCGATTCCGGGAACTACTTAGAAAGCTTTACACTGAAAAGCCTAAGATGTATCCTAGAGAGAGGGAGTATACCCTCCTTGGTTGCGTAGAACGTCCTACGTAGATCCGGGCATGACTAAGTACGATAAATCTACCATATCTATGTCTAGTATCCGCACATGTATTTTAGAATTTTTTATCACGTTATGAATACCTTTTTTAATTTATACGGATGGCTCAAAGAGCTCAAATTGTGTTGACGGTGCTTATGTCTGTGGAACCGAACCATATACATTCGGATTCCATACTAGCTCTTCCATTTATAGTGCAGAGCTTTATACAATAAACTGGGCTATTATACATGTAAATCGACGAAAGATGGGAGACAACTTAACTCTAAGTGATTCCCTTAGTGCACTTCAAAGCCTTTGACATACGTGCCACTACCACCCTATTGTGCAACATATCCAGGATGCCCTTCGAGTTTTACACACTTCCACGTTAGCATGGTGTGTGCATGTATTACTGGTCACATTGGCCTGCCGGGGGATAAAATGGTGGATTCAGCAGCAAAGATGGTAATCTCGCAGCCCAGGATTAGAATACAGCTTCGTACATCGGAAGGTTAAAAAGCTGTATTGCGGAGAGTCGTGCAGTCTTGCTGGCGGAAAGAGTGGTCCACTCTCCGCGGAAATAAGCTTAGAACATTAAAGGAACTTCCGATTCTTTGGGTTACTTTTTGTCGGTCAGGTCCTCAAGAGGAAGTGTGTTTAGCGTGGTTGCGCATAGGCCATGGATTTTTTATGCGTGGCTATTTGTTAAGAAGGGACGCTGCACCAGTTGTCCGTTTTTCAAGGAAGATTTATCCGTCCGTCATGTGTAGCTAGAGTGTTTTGCACACCTCCATACGTCTTTCCCAGTCTGCTTTGCAGAGATGTTGGCGGATACAGTAAAGCGGTGGAGAAGGTTTTCAAATATTCTTCAAAGCTGGATTTTAGAGTTTAATGGCGAAGTTTTTTCCCCGCCTTTTGGCCTTATATTTTTATTTATTGTTTTCTTCAGGTTTTGCCTTTATGCACATGTATTTTCTTTGTGTTTTTACATACAGTTTTGTTAATATATTGTATGGTTTATAGCTGGCTTTTGCCATTGTTTTTTAAAGGGCGCTGATAACTGCGTTCCATTAACATCGTTGGTGAAGTCTGGTACAGGGGTTCCACTCAACTTTCATTGGTCCTACCTGTATAAAGGTCAGATTGAAATAACTTGGTAAAACAGCCTACAGGTGCGGGTTATTCTATATACTTTCTTGAGACACTAACGACACATAAATGTAAACAAAGCTCTTCAATTCTGAAACAAACTGTGCGTATGGGTTTTTAACACTAACAGTAGAAGTTGCTCCGGTACTGCTGATGAGATAATTTAGAATTCATGTATCGTATGTTTTGTGGTAGTAATTAAATGCTTGATGGTTTCTTTTATCAGTGTTTATTTTGGTTTTATATAATATTAATGTGTAAGCACTTCGCTTAATTTTGTGAGCTAGATCTCACTCTTTTATCTGTGTTAGATACCAGCGCTAAAATTTTAGACTTAGAGACCCGAGTTAACGCGTTCCTCTTTTGTGAAACCGTTATTTGCGGTTGTCCTCAAAACAGAAGTACTCGATCATCTTTTTATGCACTGTTAACACTGTAATGGCCATAAGCATAAGTGAATAGCCTGACGTTCGCGATTACTGTGTTATAAGTTGGAGATAGAAATATTTTGTTCAGTTTCATAGACATAACTTCATACTAACGGAACTGAATTAAATTCGTCAAGTATATTCTGAATTCTCTGCTCTTGAGACCATAACTCTCAAAAAAAGTAGTGCTATTTATTGCATCATAAATCTGCTCTATACAGGTAACAAAGCCAATAAAAAGTACTTCCGTTAGCGATGCACTCGAAGTGCCTTAGCTTACCTGCTTATAAGTTAGCCAATACTTTCCTCGTTAACTAGTCAACATTACATAACCAAACATATTATTTAAAGTTGTAAAATGACGCAAATCACAATATTTAAATGTCTAAACAGTTCAACTATATATCAAAACAATAATGTGACTATTTTTGTATAGGTCACTACAGGATAAGTCACGCATATAAGTTAAAAATTCAAACAGTTTGTTTAAACAATACTAGCATGCCTAGAGGCACCATATAAAGACAACGTATTGTTTCGATATTTATAGTGAAACCTTAATGTAACCTTAGTGTAGCTAAGTTTTTCTTTACATTTAACATCCAAATGTAAAAACCTTCTGTGCGTTTAACTTGAGGTCGCGATTGTCACGTTGGTAGACTTTACTGTAATATTTGCAAACATATATATATATATATATATATATATATATATATATATATATATATATATATATATATATATAGTGTTTTATATCTATATATAGCTGCTGTTGATACATAGCCATATGATAAAAGGGTTGTAGATGAAACTTGCTTAGCTAATCCTACACACAAGGAAGAATGGGGTATTTCAATAGAATTTATGATTATTTAAAATCATGTTTATAGTGAGGCATATGCTTAACTGTCATATATACTATTCTTGCTTAGGCCGTGACCTGATTCAAGAATGATACGAGTATTAAGGGCTGCAGCGCAGAGAATAGGCGAGAGGGGAAAATAAAGCATGCACGCATGGGATACACGACTCCGCCAACACTACCTAAAGAGAAAGTTATGCGATCCGAATTATGGCGTGCCGTTGGTGGATACATCAATTAGATTACTTTCCACATCAGTTAGTGGCACCTGTTTCACTTTATAAACATTATTTTTAAAATAATTTTTCCAAATGATATTAATAGGATGAAAAATGATCGGTGTGGAGTATCTTCCAAATTAGATGTTCTTTGTATGTTACTCGTATCTTCTAAGTAAGATGTATTTCCTTTAGATATTCTTTGAAATAAAACAAGATGTAGTGTCATTTAATCCTGCTGTGATAACTCAGAGGTTTAGTGCCGAAATCTACGAATTACAGGAAAAATCTATAATCTACTGCAATAGGTATGCTACTTGACTATTAGTGCATACACTACAATTTTGTTGTACTATGACTTCGTGATTGCAATTTAGTGAAAGCAAATCACAACGGCTTTGTTGACCCGACTGACTTGTATTTTGGTCAAATTGTCTAAAGCTAACAAAACTAAGTTTGGCTCAGTCGGTAATAAGTCCTATTGCCCCCTTTACTACTGATGGTCAATACCTGTTAAGGAAAACTGTGAATACACTGCTGCCGTTTGACAGGCTTTCCTTTGCTGCTTCACACGTATTCTAATCTCCAAGGCTCAACGTTTTCCACAATGACTGAAAATGACTCATTGCACAAGCTGAGGAGAAACAGAACCACGGAGAGAGCGAATGTTATCAGTTTTTGTGCTGCCATTGACGGGTTTACAGACAACACTCCAATTGAGGATTCTGAGCACCACAGAGGGTACTTGGAGGAAACGCTAACCCGTCTGATAAGTCAAGACGAAGCCATTCATTAACTCTTATCCGACGAGGACTATAAGTGACATCCCAACCTATATATTGATAAAGCTAAGTGAGCAATTCAAAGAGCCTCCTAGGACTCTAAGTATTGTCGCGGTAGCGGGCATAAAAGTTTCGGCTCCAATACATAACAGACGGCGGATAGTGTTTCACGGTAATAAAGAGCTTGCATAAGGAGTTAACGATAGCGCGGCTAGTGTACTCAAAGTGCCGGCAAATAAAGATAGTTGAGATAAAGGACTTGCCGGCACCGATAGGATTTCACGTTTGGAATGTTCTAGTGATATCTTGATTGACAGAGAAAGGTCGTTTTCTTAGTTGTACCAGAAACCTCGCGAATTTATGAATGAGATATATAAGAGATTGTGACACGCCAGCGGACAGTTGTAAAACAGTGAGGCAAGCAGTAAACAGCTGTAAAGTGTTGTTGTTGTAACGAGAGTTGTTTGTTATTGTCATCGACTTTGGCCGATTGTGTTGTGTATGTGAAGTAATGTTGTTACGTGAGAATTGAACAGTGTATTTCTACGAAAATAAAGAACATTTAGAATTTCGGCAAATTGGACCTTTAATTCTACGAACCCACAAAGTCACAGCTGGTGTCAGGAGTGGGATGTTACGACATGGAGGCTACATTGGCACAGATTCTAGAGAAGTTGGAGACGGCAAATAACAACTTGGCCGCGAAGATGACCGAACTAACAACGAAGACGGAGGCGGTAAATAACCTGGCACGGAAATGAAACATATGAAGACGGCTAGCGACAACATCACCGAGAAGATGGAAGAAATGAAGGCCGAATTAACAACGAAGATGGAAGCTGCAACTATCAATCTGGCCGCGACAATGACCGCGAAGATGACCGAGTTGACCACGGAAATGAAAGCGGCGAATGATACCGTCGCCGCAAAGTTTGAAGAGCAGTTGGCCGGAGTAAAGGAGGATGTCATGGAGCTGGGCGAGCACGTCGAACACCTGGCGAGCCGCGTTAACGAACTGGAGGGAAAGGCCGACAGTAACACCAACTCCCTGAACGCCATGGTAGAGGAAATCGTCGGCAGGAGGTTGAATGACTCGAAGGCAGATGCGGCGGGGCGCGACACATCTGCACGCGTAAAAGCTCCTAAATACGACGACGCGACAACTTTCGAAGTCTTCCGCCGCCTGTTCGACACGGTGACCAAACATAAAAAGTGGTCACCAGAGGAAGAGGCCGCACAGCTAATAGCCAGTCTCCAGGGACGGGCCGCAGGAGTCCTGAGTGCGGTCCAGAGAGCGGCTGCACCCAAGGACATCTGCGAGGCCCTGGAGAATCGCTTTGGAAACCACCGCTTAGCCACAGCCAGGGGAGACGCTGCAGGAGTTTGCCCTGGCAATTCAGTAGCTGGCCAGCAAAGTCCTAGTCGACCTCCCACCAGAGCTCGTATCCCGGGAAGCCGCTACAACTTTGTCGACGGGGTACAAGACACGGAGATTCGTCAACGCCTAATGCTCGGCGAGTACAAAACTATCCACAGGGCGCTAACGGCAGCACTGAGGATGGAGGCGGCCAAGGTGACAGCTATCCCGACGTCGAGAACGAAGAGTGTCCGCTACACCGGAGACAGAAGACCAGCCGAGGAACGCCGGTGAAGACCTAGTGGCGTGTGCTGCGGGTGCAGCCAGCCGCGGCACATAGAGGGAGAGACAGGCAATACTAGGAAGAGCAGCCGGAAGAACGAGTAAGGCCCGGCGTGGTGAGGGGCACGTCGGCGACGACACCACCATCCCCTCGAGTGGCACTGCGCGTCTTCAGCCGGCGTATGGATGACAGCCTTATCGCGGACGGTGAGAGGGAAGCCGTGCGGCGTGCTGGTGGACACCGGGACAGCCGTGACCATCATCAGAGCTGACGTGGCCAAGGGTTTGCCGTCCAGCAAGCCGAACCGACCATAGCAGGTTGTGACGGCATCGGGTGACACCTTGCCTTTGGAGAAGGAGGCCCTGCTGAAGCGACCTTGGTACAGAGTGCCGTGCGTCTGTGGGTGTTCGTCGTGAAGGTGACTGAGGAGGTGATACTGGGATTGGATACCCTCAGGAGCCACGAGGTGACGGTCGACGGTGGCAGGAAGGTCCTGCGGCTCAATGAAGAAGAGGTGCTACTCCGGCAACCCGAAGAGCGCCTTGGAATCTGCAGGGTCATCTTGAAAGCAGGCGTGGTAGTTCCCGCGAGAAGTGAAGTGGTGGTGACATCGTTACTGGAAGGCCAGCGAACGAAGAACATGATGCTGGACCAGAAGACGCCCTTGCACGGACTGTGTGTAGCCAGAAATTTGTTGCCTGACAGACACCGATAACGACATCCAGGCCGGAACGTAGTTGAGGACGTGCCAGCCTGTGGTCAGCGTGACAGCAATCAACAAGACACAGGAGCCGGTACCGACGCAACACCTAGGGCCCTGGCTGGAAGGCTTACTGGAGACGGTGGGCGACCACCTGACCGTGGAACAGCTGGAGAAGGTTCAACAACAGCTGAGACGATACCAGCGCGTCTTCAGCCAAGGTAAAAAGGACTACGGCCGCATGGACAAAGTGCTTCACCGCATCGACACCGGAGAGGCCGGGCCTATTTGGCAACCACCTAGACGCGTTCCGCTGGCAAAACAAGCGACGGTAGGGATATGGTAGACGACATGAAATCCAGGGGAGTGATTGAAGAGTCTGTAGTTCTGGTGACAAAGAAGAACGGCGAGCTACGCTTCTGCGTGGACTACAGGAAGTTGAACGCTCTCACTCGGAAGGACTGTTTCCCCTTACCCCAGATTGACGAAGCCTTGGACACGCTAGCTGGTGCACAGTGGTTCTCGACCCTGGACCTGAAGTCGGGTTACTGGCAGGTATCTCTAGACCCGAGAGACAAGGAGAAGACTGCATTCTTTGCAAACCAAGGGCTTTGGCATTTCACAGTTATCCCCTTTGGCCTCTGCAACGCGCCAGCTACGTTCCAAAGCCTGATGGAGTCGGTAATGACAGGGTTGACTTATGACGCCTGCCTGCTCTACCTGGACGACATCATCACGGTCGGTAGGATCTTCGAAGACCATCTGGAGAATCTGAGTAAGATGTTACAGAGACTGCAAACAACCAACTTGAAGCTGAACTCAAATAGTTGCTAGCTCTTCCGAAAGGAAGTTGACTACTTGGGCCACCAACCGGAGTGACTACAGACCCGGAGAAGACCCAGGATGTGAGAGATTGGCCTCACCTAAAGGATAAGCGAGAGTTGCGCAGTTTCCTGGGGCTGTGCAGTTATTACCGCCGCTTCATAAAGATGTTGTCTAACATCACCAAACTCCTCACCCGCCTGACAGAGGAACACCGACCTTATGTGTGGACTGATGACGCCAAAGGCGCTTTCCAGCACCTGAAGAAGACCCTGTACAGTGCTCCAATTTTGGGATTTCCACAACCAGGCGGCGCTTTCATTGTGGACACCGACGCCAGCGACCATTGCATTGGGGCGTCCTATCGAGAATCCAGGACGGCCATGAGCGGGTGATAGCCTACTACAGCAAGACGCTATCCAAGGCAGAGAAGAACTATTGCATCACCCGGCGAGAGTTACTGGCGGTAGTGGAGACATTGGAGCACTTCCACAAGTACCTGTATGGTCAGCCATTCCAACTTAGGACTCACCACTCCACCCTAGCATGGCTACTGAGCTTTAGAAACCTGCAAGGCCAGACAGCACGGTGGGTACAGAGATTGTAGGAGTTCGACTTCACCTCTGAACATCGTGGAGGTAAGAGCTACGGTGACGCAGACGCCATGTCCCGAAGACCCTGACCAGAGGAGTGCGGCCAATGACAAAGAGTGGCAGAGAAGGAACCTGCCGCAGCTGTCAGAGTGGTCACGGCAGTGGCTGCGGATAGCTGGGATAGCGCAGCTCTGAGGAGGGAGCAGCAGGCGGACGCCGACTTGGTGCCACTCTTGAGGAACGTGGAGGCAGCGACAAAACCAACCTGGGAGGACATCGCACCGAGGATAACCAGCTACAAGTCGTATTGGGCCCAATGGGACTCACTGAAGATCAGAGAGGGCGTGCTGTTCCGGGAATGGGAATCGCCTTATGGGAAGACGCAAAGAGAACAGTTGGTAATTCCCCGAATTAAGCTCCCGGAAGTCTTGGAGGAAGTACACGCCCGTACTTCAGGAGGATACCTGGGAGCAAACCGAACGATCGACAAACTCCGACAGCGCTACTACTGGCTGGGACTCCGAGCAGATGCTGAGAGATGGTGCCGTCAATGTCACGTGTGCGCAGCGAGTCGCGGCCCCCAGACTAGGACCTGGGGCCGCATGCAGCAGTACAACGTCGGAGCGCCATTCTAGAGGATCGACGTCGACATAGCTGGACCACTCCCAGTGTCCGACCGAGGCAGCAAGTACCTGATGGTGGTCGTGGACTACTTCACCAAGTGGCCGGAGGTGTATGCCATCCCAAACAGGGAGGCGAAGACAATCACAGAGTGCCTCATGGAGCATGTGTTCTACCGATTTGGGGTGCAGTTAGAGCTCCACAGCGACCAGGGTACCAACCTTGAGTCCAATCTGATGAAGGAGGCACTGGAAAGACTTGGGGTGAACAAGATCGGCACAACACCCCTCCATCCCCAGTCGGATGGTATGGTCGAAAGGTTAAAAAAAAAATATATATATATATATGCATACTATATCCCGGCACCTAATTTCTTAATCCGGGGTAAATATTCAGACTTTTATTCATTTATTAAAACATCAAAAACATATACAAAAACATACATATTTTACAGATTATAAATAAAAAATAATAAAAAGAAAAAGAAAACAACTTTTACAAACATTTTATAATATACTCTAAACAAAGAAAAATCCACACCACATTTCTAATAAAGATACATACAAATAATTAAAATTACAAAAATATAATTAAAAATTTAATTTTTCCTGATCTATCCCTTTCAAAATTTTCTAAATTTAATTTAATTTTTTAACAAAAATTTCAAACACACTTAAAATATTTTAAACAAAAAATATAATATTACCGATTTCCAATAACACATAACTGATAATCCCATTATTAAATTAACTATATTTTAAAATTACCCACAGTAAGATTTTGCCGCCGGTAGCCGGCGGCCACTATTGGTACTGTTATCCAGCACTGCTATTTAACCAAACAAAAATATCCTAAATACATAAGTAATCAATTACAGATTGATTAATTACCAACCATAAATTTTGAAAATGAGCAATTATTAATTTACCTCTTGATGATAGTTTCTCGGGCTAACAGCCAGGTCAGATTAGGGTAACTACCCAAGTTCCCCTGAGGATGGCGGCAGAGTTAGTCGCTGAAAGCTTGGGTAGTTACCCTAATCTGACCTGGCTGTTAGCCCAAGAAACTATCATCAATAATCAACGCCGGGAAAGCTTCAAGTCATTAATTAATCTACCTACTTTCAAAAGTCAATAAAATATTCTTACAATTCATTATAATTTAAAAGAACAAAAATATTTTAACAGAATTATATAACATTTCAAAATTATTATTGACAATCATGAATATAAACATTTATAACTTAATATATATAGAACTTTAACTTCCTGAAATATTATTTATAAAATTGATATCACAATTATAATTTAAAACCAAGAAAAATTTTAATACCAAATATTTTAATAATGAAATTTTAAAAAATATAATTTATTATTAATCAAATATTAAACCTATTTAAAATTTAAAAATTTATTATTTAATTTAATAATTCAAATATTATGACTTTATAACTTTTTATATATAAACAATTTTAATATTAAAATCAGAGAATAATATTTAAAATATTTACACTTATCAATTTCTATTTACAATTTTAAAACATAAATATAAACCTTTATAACTTTAAATTTAAAAAAAATTATTTATTTTTCAAAAATAATAGTCATAAAATTATTTCACAATTAAATTAAAAAAATTAAATCAACATCACGCAACTTCTCATTCAAAAGAAATTGAAACTCTTAATATCTAAACAAATACAGAAAGTACAAATTTTTAAATTCTCCCTCCATTTTGCCACTTCAATCATTATCACTCTCAATTTAATAAAGGATATTTTAATAACATTTTCCACTTTATCCACTATCACAAACAAATTTATTAATACAGAATATGTCAATAAACTTTTCTCTACATTATAACACTTTGTTCACCTTCACTAATCATTGTATCAATCTATTTATAAAATAAATGAATAAATATAAAAACACACATTAAATTTTCAAACTATACTTTATCACTCACTTTTACTATCACTTCTAATTTCAAACCTATTAGATTGATAAGATGGACCATGACGCTGTCGCTATGATGCTGCCATATTCGATCCACCGCTGGTGTTGATATGCTCGCAGCCATCTCCTCCATGGTCACATGCCGTAGGACATCAACTATTTCTGATTTGCCGTCCACTGGAAGCTCCAGCTTTGTAGATAAATTATGCGGCTCCCCTGGTAATCTCTTGCGCCTAATTCTCTTAGTTTCAGCCCAATCTTATCATCCTATTAATATAATATTATCTTCAGTTGATATTTATTTCTTCATCGTTTTCATAGGCCACGCCGTGGCTCAGTGGTTAGACCACTTGACTCTCACCAAGGGTTCGATCCCAGGCGACCGCAAAGTGAGATTTGTGGTGGACAACACGGCGTTGGGGCGGGTTTTCTCCGGGACATCCGGTTTCCCCCGCCATCTCATTCCACCGGTGCTCCATCTTCATCTCATGCATTATCAGTGTCACCGCCTGCGGTGCCGTATGCAGTAAAAGCGGGCATTAAACACTACACATTTCATTTCATCATTGTCATTTCCTCTTTCTTGAATATCCTCTTCTATAACATCTGGATTCATATTACGATTAATTATAACATCGCCTGTATTTCGTAATCTTACAGATCTTTTTACGAAAATTTCCTCTTGTAAAGGAACAATTACTATTTGCGGAATTTTTATTTCAATTGCTTGTTTACTAATTGTATTGGTCATTGATTGTAGTTGGCAAAATAATAAATTTTTAACTCGAATAATATCATAAATCCTATAACCCTGTGATGATTTTCTTTCTTCCTCAATTAAATGTGCATATTTAGAGCATTCAAAGAACACATGAGTAGTAGGGAAAGGAGTATTCTGCATCACACCTGATATGATCCAGAATTCTCACCTATGTTAATAAATGTATGACGTAGAATTCTCCTATGATTTAGAAGTCTCATGTTTGATATTCGACGATTTTGTAGTTGTTTGGGTCGGTGGCATATTGCCGTTCCCCATAATCGTTGTGTGTGTGTGTGTGTGTGTGTGTGTGTGTGTGTGTGTGTGTGTGTGTGTGTGTGTGTGTGTGCGCTTGAACTCTAATGTATGATAATAGATTCGGGTTCGTATCTTGGATGGTAAAAACACACATTCGATTTTAGATATGTGTAAGTTAAGATGTGAGATGTTTGTGTGATTTGAGGGACGGGTGTTAAGAGTGGTGGCGTTTAAACATTCATGTGTGAACAATGAGGCTCCTGATGTATGAATATGGAGTCTCCCAGGGTTCGATACCCGGAAACTCTCTTCCTCCGTACGTTGATGAGGGGATATGTGATAAAACAGTAACATAGTAACACAGATTCTACAGGTTTGATCATGATTCATCCCCCTGCTCCATACATACCACTCGCGCACGAAGGAACAAGTTTCTACAATCACTTCACATCGCAACTCAAGATGAGCGGTACAACTCCTATTATTGAAAGCGATGCTAGATTCTGGGAGAATCTGCATGACTATGAAGATCTGCAAAAGCATTGGGTTGAGCATCATGAAGAAACGTGTGATGGAAAGATACATCAAGTGATATGCAAGAATCCTGCACATCATGATGCAATTACATCGTATGCTCAATGCGGATTGAACTACAAAGTGTATCGTGGGTAAGTAGAATTATAATTGTGTGTTAACAGGGAAGTGTCGTTATGTGTTAGATAGCTAACAACAAATATGTATACTTCAGAAAATCCCAAAGTGATGACGTTGCATGCAAGTCCTAGCAGGATCAAGATGAAGATGTGTGCGGTCCGTACAAAGATCGTCCGTCTAAGGATGTTGCTACATCGAAACCCGACGAGGAAGCTATAGAAAAGTGAGTATAAAATAATAGGATTTTTTGTTAACAAGTATAGAAATATGTTCGATGTTGAGACATAGTTCCTGTATGTCCACAGATCCTGTAAGAAAGCAGAGAAGAAGCAGACGAACTGCAAACCGAGGATCGTCAAAGCCAAGAAAACGTTCGATCAAGACAGTTTCATCATCATTATGTTCGAGACCTTCACCCCCTTCGCAGAAGAAATTGCGAGTAATGATAAATAGTGTGTGCATGAATGATAATGACATCTCCATTAGCACCGAGTATCGTGTGAACATAGGATTGTACAATGAACTCCCGTCCCTTTACATCAAAGCTTCACATGGTGATACGTTTGTGTATATTACAAAAGAGGATTGGGAGATAATAATACTAAATATGTGTGTGTTGGACACTTATCTGAAAGATGGTAAACATCCTTGTGCACCGTACAGTGAAAATGTAATTTATGCATTTAATATAATTTTATGTATGAATAACATGAAAGAAATAACGTTTGTGAATTCATGTTTAAATGTGAGTAGTATAAATTTGAATAGTACTGCATTTAATGGACTTAAAAGACTAATGCCATATATTGAAATACATTTATATCAACTATATGATATTCATAAATCATTATGTTCATATGATGCAAGAAGCAGGAGTGCAAGGAGGAGGATATTGGAGATGTGTGTGAAGGTTAATAAAAAGATAATCTGAATTTGCATTCTTTTATTACACTATATGATAGATTGTACAACATGAGTTAATGGTTTTAAGTGCATTATTTATCATGAATAATTAAACAGAATAATGAAGTTTGTGCAGGAAAATTTGATGATGCTTGAACTTCCAATCTGACGTTCACTGCTCCCGTCACGGTATCCTCAGGTTGATGAGAGCAATCGATGACGAATAGCGGTGCATATTTCAGAAAGTCATTCCGTTTCAAAAGAGGGTAATTCTCCTTTCCATAGTAGGATGATTGAAATTTAGAATATTGATCATACAGAGAAGCGAATTTTGAATTGGTGAAATCCAAATTCATGTCGTGATAGGAGTAAGATTCACTGTTGAAATAAAGTTTCAGATTAGTGATATTACAATGATCAAATAGAGAAGCATCCTTAGCGAGATGATTCAATCTGTCCACTTGTGCACCGACTATGACGAAACGTGGTTTTTCAAGTTTAGTCGTGGTTGCAATGTTCCATATGAATGCTTTAGTTTGGGATACAGCAGGTTGAGTATGCAGGTCCAAGGTTCGAAATGCAACGTGTAGAGGTTTATCCGATTTGACGAGTTTAAGTTTATCAACTCGTTCAGAATCTGAGAGTCGGAGTACAGACATTCTCCATTCGGCTCTAGTGAGTTGAATGGTGTAGGATCGTTTCCAATTATACAATTATTAGAATCCTTAGATCTAATGAGCATAAGTTCAAACTTGCTATTAAGTATGACTTCCTTGAGATCGTCAGCGAAACCCAGCAGCATCGATAGAGGAAAGATAGCATTGAAGATACCATTCGATGTATTCACGATGTCTACCGCTCCTCCTGGATAGATCCAACCTGCATTCAGTAAACGATTCGATTCCAGTTCATTCAGAGATGCATAGTTACGCATCGTTGATGAAATACCCGGATTTCTGGTTCTGTCAACAGTAGTCCTATTCATATCTAGACGAATCTCATCGAATAGGAATGCCATAGCATTGTTACTCAATTTCGATGTCGAGACGCTGCCATTGGGTTTAGTGAGAGTTCCTTCGATGTAGAGATAACTTCTACTAGGAAGCGTGTACAAATTTTCAGCTTGACATGGAATTCTAATTTCATCGTTCACATCGAGGGCTGAAGTGTTGTACGGCAGGAATACGTATTCTTCCTCCTTACTGATCTTATCATCAAAGGTCGGAATCCCAGTCACATCCAACACATCCATTATAGAACTTTGAATCCTAAACCGGTGAGAAATCTTCGATTAGACGATGTGATTAGGTTGCGGGTCGAAGATCGAGTAGAGTTCGTTCTCGAGAGATGTTTTTAATATAGCATCGTCTCTTAAAACTTATGCCCATTACGACGTATGTGCAATCGCACAGTGATGGTTTCGTTTCTAAATCGAACTTATCTCCGTTCTGGTCGACCACTCTAATGTCGAGATGATCAATGAAGTTTGTATCGATGATTGGTAGATATGTAGGACTTGATGGTTCCTGCAAGATGTGATAACCTGGAGGTACCGACGGGAAAAATTCATACAGAGAATGACCACTCTTACCATTGATGAAAGATCCAGTGGCAGGACTGCACTCGATACGTATAATGCTAACCTTGAATATGTTAACCAAATCATTAGACTCGGTCAGCATGTTCGCCGAAACTCTCTGTTTAGAGGTGAAACCGAGAAGAGAAGCGGTCGATCTCTCACGACTAAAGTCGATAATAGGGGGGCATTGAGTTTCTGATTTCGTGGTGTTGTTATTAGCACGTAGAATGAAATCATCACCGATGTCGAGAGCATCCTTGAGTAGGCGAGCGATATCATCCAATTCATAAGTACCCGGTGGAATCACTATACGCCCGACTTTACCATCGCGAACGTAATGGAATAGATTATTGCTCTCATCCACATTAGGAATCGAGTAAAAAGTCTCGAAATTCAATAGAGCTATCTCGTGGTGATCATCTGGATCCAGATGTAGTGGTGGATTAAGAAATGTAGAGAAGCTGGTATCACTTCCACTCACGGTGATCGTGTAACTCATTTTGATAATTTACGAATGTAGCCGAGGTCGTTTTATAACAGAAACTGAAGGCACAAGTGACCACAAATAACGGAATCGAAATCTTGAAATCTCCTCGTATTGTATAGGATCTTAACAACTGAAACAACTGAAAGATATGTTTCTATCTCTTTCGGTGGTCTCAGATCACCGAAACTGTCAAAGTAGCATGCAACGTTACCATCCTTGCGTACTAGAGACCGGCATTTAGCGCGTCAGGACCGCTCGACTCACTCGCAGCGACGAGCATGAGACATTCCGTAACCGGGTGACGTCATAATTCACGGCCCGCCCGCTCGGTCTTGAGAAGACCGGATCACTATAGCAGTGAGTGAGTGACTCGGGTTTACCCGCACCCAGGGATGCTCCGGCTTCTCTTTTCTTGCTCTTTTTTATTTTTTTGCCATTAACCCTTTCACCAATATGGACGTCATATGATGTCCAACTTAAAATGTCCCAAACCGATATGGACGTGTATAGACGCCCTGCGCATACATGCATTTAATGCTCATTTAACGCAAATTATTTTAATCTTCCTATTTTACAATAAATTTAAATTAGTTCTATAAGCGATGTAAACGTACCCTTAATGGTTTCTCTTTGAATTGTACATCTCCATACCTGGATAAACACCCAAGAGCACATCTGCAGATTCACACCAAATAATATTGGTTTCCTTGCAAACTTCTTTTTCGCAACACACTAGACATTTTCGAAATGGTTACGACTGTTTTGGTTGTGGGTGGTATCCTTTTAGGGAAGTGTTTTCTCTCAAGTATGAGGGGTGATGTCCTGGTGAATTTCTTACCCCCCAGTATAAAGAGGCCTCTGAGTATTGTAGTACTCAATTAGGTTACGAGCTATTTATACGCGCAGGTACATGTAGGTGAATGTCTTGCATGAAATTACAGCTCTGAAAATTACTAAACAATTGTGCATGGTTAAATCCAGTGGTATAAAAATACTTTTTTTACCATTTAACTGTTTTTCGTAAAGAGGGATAGCTAGTAATAGCTGATCCACGTCACCCATATTTGACCCGCCAGTTCCCCCAAACAATGGAATAGCTAACATGCCATCCTTAGATCACTACGTCACTGCTACCTACATATATCCTAAACATCTCCTTCATAATCGCACAACAAACCTTCCAGATTTTTTACAGTAATATCAGAAGCTTGTATACATCATACGCAAGCTAATTTTTTGCTACATTACCGTGATAAGCCATGGTTAACATGGAAATTTAACAATTTCAAATGTGCCATTCATTTAGCTCGTGATAGCTATAAGAAATCATTCTGAACACAGAGAACTAAAATAGTGAGCGAAAACAGCTGCATAAGGCTACCAGAAACCTTGGTTGAGAAACACTGTAATACCAGATGCTGACAGGGAGTTTTCTTTCCAGTGTAACGCAACATAATACTCGTATGATTATCGCTTGATATAGCATAAATAAACTAGAATCTAAAACCTTGAACCGGAGAAGTTGCTTGCGTAGCTATACATACATTCGTTCGTATATACTATATACACAAAACAAAATGATTCAAATATTAGGAGCGCTCGGCGCAAAAAATGGCTTTTGCTACAGTGAAACAAGGTAGTACATTTCAACGATTTATTAATGTAGTCTCTGCTTTTTTGTTACTGCAGATGTATACTTCCTTTAACGGGCTTAAACCAGTTTTTGTTTCGTTTAAATAACTTAATAAATACGGAAGATACGGAATTGTATTTATGATGCATGTTTACAGCATTTAACAATTTAAATGTCCTGTTCTGTTTATTTGGTATCCGTTTCCGGCCCCTGAAGGGTTTAAATGGCCATCGGCGAAGCTGTTAAAGAATCAGTAGGTTCATAGAGGAGTTTGAGTATCATACAGTAGGTACGTAAAATAAGAAGCTATTAACAGTGAAGCAAACAAATATATACAAATATAATAAGTTGTAACTTAAAAAACTTCACTTATCTTTTAAGAAATGGTGACCGTATTTCATACAAAATGAATAGGATAATTATTACAGGATTATTGGTATAATTACAGGATTATTCACGAAATCGCGATCCTATTCAATTTGTAAGAAATATCATTTCTTAAAATATAGGTGAAGATTTTTAAGTTAAAAATTTTTATATTTGTATATATACAGTAGGTACGAATATTGTGTTAGGTCTTTACTTTAGTCATCAATAATAATAATAATAATAATAATAATAATAATAATAATAATAATAATAATAATAATAATAATAATAATAATAATAATAATAATAATAATAATAATAATAATAATAATAATAATAATAATAATAATAAAGCCTCTGAGTGGAAATAATCACATTAACACTTTGTAAACATTACGTACCATACAACAAAAATGTAAACCTTGGGAATCTTTGAAACATTACATTGTACATAGCAGAACTTTATGTACAAGAACAAAACTGGCACAGGTTTTTAGTTATTCTTTATATAAGAACTAACATTGAAAAGACATACGTTTAATTAGAAGATTTCACCGTCTCCGTGTTTCATGTGATTATTAATGACCAGTAAATCATTGACATTTTCAGACGAAATGTTTGTTCGTCTGTTCGTTATGACAAGTCCTGCTAAACTGAAATTTCTCTCGCAAGCGCTACTTGTTGCAGGTACACACAACACTTCCTTGGCGATTGAGGAGAGCAGTGGGAATGTTTCTGAGTGATCTTTCCACCATTTGAGAATGTCTTCACAGTTTGAATCATCTGTCGCAAGATACAGTGTTACCTCGTCCACGGAAGAACCTCCTTTCCTCCATTTAGAAAATCTTCCACACTTATGTGGGGAAGCTGCCGTAATTCCTTGTGCAGACGATTCTCGGTACACAGCACATCTCATTCGAGCGTCTGCATAAACTTTCTCCCTCTCTGTTTCATTCACCATTGCTAGGTGTTTGAATGCAGGCCATAAAAATGTTGCCATGTAATGTAGAGGTTGTAGCACAAATTTTTCTTCAATGAATTGTGCAGCACGTAATTTCAGTTGTTTTATTTCCTGAAATAAAAAAAAAAAAAACAATGATGTTAAAATTTGATTGAAACAGATGGAAATGAAAATGATTATTTCAGTTTTGTGAGACAATATTTACCTCAGAATCCTCCTTTTGTGGTGAGCAATGATTAATGAGCTGAGATTTCCACGGAAGAACTAATTGCAGGGTCGGCTCATCGGCTTCCAATTTTTCGGAACCCTCTTTGAAGGGATCTAAAAATTCAATCAGTTCCCCTACAAGACTTCTGTCGTAGTTTTCCATTTTACTCTCAGCATTGTGCTGGAGTAATTGATTTATAATATCCTCTTCTTGAGTATACACTGACTTCAAATTTAAGAGGCGGGAATTCCAGCGAACGTCGCACTCTTGTTGCAGGGATTTGGGAAGTTTGTTTACAAGCCCGGTGCGTTTCATGTAAGCTGTAGTTTCCTTACACGCCGATATGGAGGACCAGACTCTTGGTAAATGTTCTTTCAGGAAATCTTCTTTGAAGGTATTGCGAAGAACAGTGTTTAATATATGGGCTGCACAAGGAAGCCATTGGTAATTTTTCAGAGCTTTCTTGATATTACTACCTTGATCTGATACAAACTTAATTTTCATCAAGTCTTCTAAAGGTAAACCGATCGACATCATTCTGTTCTCGATTTCCTTTCTCAAATTATCACCTGATTTGTTCTGATCAGGAAATTTTGCAGTCATAAGAACTACAGATTGGAATTTCCAATTTTCCGAAATGTAATGACCCGTGATAGTGGTATAGCTGATTTTCTTGTAATCATCGGACCACATATCCGTAGTGCATGCTAGCAAACATTTTCCTGCTGCCTCGAGAACACAAGGAAGTGTGTCTTGTCGTATTCGATCAGCAATTTCATGTACATTACGGGACACAGTGCGTGGATCTGGTAGTACTTTATCAATGTCTATATTTCCGTATTTAGCCCCGATTTGTACAAGATTCTGTGCCATAGTACGAAACCCTTTACCAGCAACAGTTTCGAATGGACGACTGTCACTCGCGCACATGAGTACACAACTCCTTGTGATAATCTCCCGGTCTTGTTTACTAACACTGACTGTAGCAGAAATGGAACGGGGAACCAAACACTTATGTCTAATCAGGCTTGACGTTCCTGAGTTGTGAGAAAGCACTTTATTGCATGTTTTGCACTGTGCAAATCTCAGTTTAATTTTTCCATCCGCTGTGTAAATTTCTTTAAAAAGTCTCCCATGCTGAACTCGTACCCGACCTTTCTCTGGTAATATACACACCACTGCTCACATTCTGTTTAACACTTTCAGCAGACTCCGTTTCCATTTTCAACTTCCGCAATGTAACAGACAACTGAAGTCGATCGAGTCACGGTCGCGCTTGGCTCGGCTCGGGTGACTCTAGGACCGCTGTATAGTAAAATGCTAGATAAGCAATGAACCTGCTGCCTTCTTCCCCTCCCAGTTACCCCTCCTTGTATAGTGACTCGCGCTGCCGTATCATCCGAGCACGGGCGTGAGTGATGCAAGAATTGCCGGTCTCTATTGCGTACGGCAACCCAATGAGTACCAGAATTATACGATGTATCCAAATTCACTACTATTCTCTCAGCATATCGAGGATCTGGAGGTAGTTTATCTAACATGTAGACACCCCTAAAATGTGGAATGTGTAGACGTCGTGCATAAGAAGCGATCTCGGTAGCACTCAGGGCTTTTTCCGGGATAAATATAGGCCTCGCCCCAAGTTTTTTGATCGAAGATACAATCCTCTACCCTTACGTCTCTTACGTCGAAGACCTTTACCCTGAGCTAAAGACTCCATACGCTAATTGTGACGAGTTAATTCGGCAAGTTGTTTTGCATCAGAACGTTTCTTACAGCTGTAGCAATCTGAGCAGCACCTCCAGCTAAACCACCTGCTGCACCTAGAGCAGCTAAAAGTGGTAGTAAAGGTAAGAAACCACCTCTCTTGCTGCGACGTTTACGCATACCAGCGCCCACTGCCAATTTACCCTTCATAAGTGTGGTGATAAGTCGAGCTGCAATTCGTTCACCCAAAGAAGAGTCAGCAGATTTTACCCGTCTCCAAGCCTTCTCCGCGAGTACCTCATCGGCTAGACGACGTGAATCTGTATCAGTACTCGCTGCGTAAGCTTTGTCGTAATCGAGACACGCCGAGTCCAACCCATTCACTGGTAACCCGCCCCTCTGTAATCGTTTATGTAGTTTTGTTCCAGGACCACAGGAGCGATAACCCGGTAAATGAGCCTCAAATGGTAATGAATTAAATCAAGGAATTAAGAATTCCCGAACTCTTGCGTGCACGTGTTGAGCGCATGTCTCACTATGAAACAAAAAGCAAAACGTATGCTTTATAAGTATTAGTCGTTATATGGAAGTAGTAAAGCAAACCATACAGGTGTTAGACTTCGATGATGATGTTCGCAAAGGACGACACGGGACGCTGTTTCCGAGTAATGTTAGAGCACTCATATTGGGTAGTTCAAATGCTGGAAAAACGAATGTTCTACTCAACCTGCTTGTTCACTAGAATGGTCTGAGATTCGAAAACCTCTACATATATTCTAAATCGTTGCAACAACCTAAATATCGGTATTTACTCAAGGTACTGAACACTATACCCGATATAGGCGTATTTACGTTCGATGATGGTGAAAAAGTAGTCCAAACGCCGGAAGCTAGAGAAAACTCGATATTCGTATTTGACGATGTGATACATGAAAAACAGGGTAAGATAGCCTCATATTACAGTATGGGTAGACATCGTAACGTCCTTGCTATATATTTAGCTCAATCATATGCTAAAGTGCCTAAAAATTTAATCAGAGGTAATGCAAATATGATTGTACTCTTTAGACAGGATAATCTCAATTTAAAACATATATATGAAGATTATGTAAATACCGATATGTCCTATGCTGAATTTAAGGATATGTGTAAACATATATGGGAGAGTAATGGACGATCCTTTGTTGTCATAGTACCGGAATATCCATTGAACGAGGGATGCTACCGACACGGATTTGATCTCTTTATCAGAGTGAATAAATAGAATAATTCATCACTAAAGCGATGAGCATCGATAGGTTCGGATCCCGAAGAATCACACCATCTAGGGGTGTGTTTAATCGGTATATCATAACTAGCGATGGATCGGGAAACTATAGGTTTAAGGGAAAACGGTTGTGCAATGTTCGTGACCCTGAAGAAGGCGACGATGCGACGACTAAACGTTATGTGGTTACGCATACGGCTGACGTCGAGAATCGAATGCAGATCTACAGCGAGCAGACCTCGTATCATCGTATGGGCGAGTTTGAAGCTATGCTTAGGGCTCACATACAAAAGTCGCTCGACATCCAGTACAACAATTTAATGGATTACTTAAGTAAATATGCATTTAAACGTGATTTTGAAAATAATGCCATTCTTGATGGTATAAGAATGAAAACGCTATTGGAACCGCTTCACGATCACGATGTTCCCAATAAAAAATATGTAGATGACAGGATGCCAATACACCAATCTAATGAAACTCTGTCATTTCGAATGAGAAGATTAAAGGAGATAGCAGATCCGATAGATGATGCTGATGCAGTCACCATGAATTATGTTAATCACTTCTTTATACAGAAACAGAGTGAATTGAAAACAGGTTTAACTGAGACAATAACAAACATTTCCGGTACTATTTCAAAGAAACAGAATGAACTACAAAGACGTTTAACTAGCACGATTAGTAGTGCTAGCGCGACAATAACAACAGCTGTGGAAAAGGAAATGAAAGAAATAACCGCACGACAAACCGAACTTGATAATAAACTAATCAGTATAAATAACGATATTCATACCATGAAAGCACGAGTGAGAAACGTTGTAAACGCTATGCTACAACAACTGAAAGCTCAACTCATAATTTCATTGCAAACACGTCCGTTTCGAGGTCCCTCGCTAAGGTACACGTTAACATCGGGACTGGAATACTATAAAGTTCGTGGACATGGAATTGTACTTTCGTGCAGTATAGTTTCCTCAGTACAACCGCATACTATAAACGGTACATTGTTTACAATAAATGGTAGGCTAGTTGAAAGATATCCTGCAATAGTTGAAACTGGAGATATGCTAACGTTTACGGCACCTGCTGGACGTGCTAAAGATGGTCATATATTAAGTATAGAACTGATAGTTTCATATAAATTAGCAGTGGCCGATTAATTATACATTGATTTCGATATGGATTCTGAAGCTATAAGACTTAAAGAATCCATCGCCCGTCATAGTAGGGTTCTGCTGACGTGTATGGAACCGAACCGTATACATTTGGATTACACACTAGCACTTCCATTTTTACTGCAGAGCTTTATGCAATATACCAGACCATTTTACACGTACGTCGACGAAAGTTGGGGGACTGCTTCATCCTGAGTGATTCCCTCAGTGCACTTCAAAGCCTACGGCAGCTGTCCAACTACCACTCTATTGTGCAGCGTATACAGAATGCCCTCCACGTTTTACACGCTTCTGGCGTTAGCGTGCTGTGTGCATGGATCCCTGGTCACGTAGGCTTGCGGGGGAATGAAATGTCGAATTCGGCAGCCAAGACGGCTACCATGAAGCCCAGGGTTCGAGTACCATCTGTGACATCGGAAGATTTTAGGGCCGTATTGCGGAGAGCTGTGCAAACCTGTTGGCAGGAAGAGTGGTCCGCTCTCCGCAATAATAAACTCAGATCTGTGAAAGAACTTCCGATTCCCTGGGTTACCTCCTGTCAGTCATCTCGTCGCGAGGAGGTGAGTTTGGCTCGGTTGCGTATTGGGCACTGCCTTTTTACTCATAGTTTTCTTTTTAAAAAGGAGCTTGCTCCACTGTGTCCGTTTTGCGATGACACGTGCTGCTAGTGTTTTCACCTAGCAGACGATAACACAGTAGTGGAGAAGGTTTTGAGATTCTTTTCTAGACTAGACTTTAGGATTTAGCGAAGAGAATTTATGGCATTTTAGATTTATATTTCTTTTGTTTTTATAGTTTTTTATGTGCATGTATTATTTGTAAGTATATTTACATATTTATAGTGTTTTAGAGAAATTTATATCTGGCTTTTGCCATGACCAGTTTGTTTTAAAAAAGGGCACTGATAACCTCTGCAGTTGAGTGCCCTTATATTCATCATCATCGTAAGTGCATCCCTAAATTTTGTTCTCTTCTTTTTTTCTATAATTTATACAAATTTATAACGAGTTTGCTGATAATGCGGCTTGATGATGCCTCACTAATATCGTACAGGTCACAGTGCTGTCTTGATATCCTCCTCTTGCATAATACCGAAGTGCTGTTAGGATTTGAGTGTCAACTGAGATACTCAGGCCTCGGTTATCATCCCTGACGTACAGGTTAAGACGAATCATTACTATCAGCTTTCTGGCAGTCGCTTTACTAAACCTGTGTCTGCTTTTGAAGTTTAGGTCCTCATAATTCGCAATAATTTCTATTCTTGGTAGATAATATTACACAAATATAAAACTTTGTTACTAAGGCTTCACTTATCTTAAGAAATTGGTGTTAATACTTCTTTCTAATGGAGATCGTTTGTATCTTCAGTCCACAAGCAAGCTCCATTGTCAAGGATTTTGGTTACCATAATTTTCTTATATATTTTTAGTATTACCAACATCTGAAAACGAAACAAACCTAAAAACAAAATCAACTGCTGGGATTTCAAAATTCATTACACGATGTTTATTTTTTAAAATAAATATCTTTTCCCAAACTATTAAATTTATCGGACTATTTAATTGTTTTAATAATCTAACTTCAGAACTTATTTCATGGTTAAGTGACCAAAAATGATCTGCTACAGCTGATTTATCAATTTGTTTATATTTAATGTTACGAAAATGTTCTTTTGTTCTGGTTTCCAAATTACGTTTCGTCTTTCCAATATAAACCTGATCACAATCTAAACAATTAAATTGATAAATACCAGATTTTTTTATTATTAGGAATTTTATCTTTTTAAGAAAATGTAATAAATTTGTAATACTATATTTTGAGGAACTACAGTTATTCCAACTTTTTTTAAAAAGTTTTTGAAAATGTTTATTACCCAAGGATGGCAAGTAAATTTTTTAAAATTATAATCGTCTTTTATCTTTTTAAGGGTAGAAATATTATTAACAGTTTTTTGCTATTTAAATTTTTCAATCTTCTTTTGTATAAAATCTTTATTAAAAACGTTAATTAAAGAAGTATTAATAATATGTTTATATTCTTTATTAAATTCTTCTTTATTCAGGGTAGATAAGTTTTCCGCATTGTCTTATTTCACGAATTTTATGCACCACTGCTACATTCATCACTTCATTGTTGCAAAGATAGTCCACCTTTAACCTACCTCTCAGAGGCGGACTAAAATTTGAGCCAGGCCAATGTGTTTGGTCCGCAGACTATCGCTAATCCTGGTTTATGAATAAGAAAATCGATGGTCCACCGTTAGTCCACTGGAAGTAGCAAGTTGGTCCAGACCAAGTCTGACTATGAATACGGGATATTTGATACTGGACATAGTTTTTCCAGAGACACCTGTAATCTTTGTATTACAAAAATAAGAGTCATTTAAATGGTTAGATTGTTCTCTCAACACAATAGTCACTGCAAATGGCAAAGATTTGCAATTACCATGTAGTCATTGATTAAGACCAGTTCTCCATGATATGCAGCAAACTTGGGGAGAAAAATCCTTATCTTGATCTCCTAGGGCACAACTTAAAATATGATGTATAAGTAATAATTTTTTTTCCACTGTGATTTAGGAGTGAATTATCCACACACATAACAAAATTTATTGGGATTATTAGTACATTTCCTACACTTGCTCTTTTCCAATCTGTAATCTTCTTTTAGCGCTGCGAATTAACTACATTACACCTTCACAGCTAAATATGAACTGAAAGAAGAATTCAAATTCCAATACAAAACAATGCAAATGAAAAACATAACACCAAGTGGAGTACTCAAGATCGTCATCAGTGAAATGAAAGATAGATGGAGAGGAGTGTGATAAAGCAGTGTTGGCTATGGAGCTGAGATCCGCGAATTGATAAATGTTTAAAATAGTATTCTCTTCCATTACAGAAAACAAAGTAAGATGTATTTAGGTCTTTATTATATTATGAAGTTCTGTATCAGAAGTTTTATGTCAACTTAATTTTAATTTCAATTTCAGTTGGGCACACCCATTCAAATAAGGTTTTTATGGTAGACTCTAAAATTAAATTTACTGATAAATCTTAAGTGATGAAAAATTTTACTACTTGTTTCAAATAATATGCATTTTCTTTACAGGTATAAAAATATTATTTAATAATAAAATGGCTATTATTTTAAATTAAGTTAATATGAGTTGGTATCATACCCCATTTCTGCAAATTTTTATAAAGGAATAAGAATACCTCCAAAACGACACATCATACAGCATTTTAAGAGGCATTTTTGGAATCAGAGTTATTTTGCATAAGAATTGGCTTATTTTGTTTTGGATACAAGAACCATGTTCCCTAATGATATCAGATGTCATACCTTAATGGCAACTTACAATATGTAAGTACTGTAAGTCCCAGGTTTTATAGTTTATCTACTAGTAGATCAATGAATTGCAATTAATTGTTTTTTCACACTTTTGCTATGTGTTAGGTCAATGTTGGAAAGGTAGAATCAGACTAAAATATAGAAATAGTTTCCGTAAGATCCATGATTAAAATCCCAGCAATGGCAGTGAATTTTTCAGTCCGATTCTACCTAACTTTGCAGTGACATGAATATGGAATGCTTAAAATGCTTAGTGGAGTAAATATACACAAATTAATGTATAATAAATGGCAACTGTTATATAAGACTTCTTGAAGATGTGATAGTACTGTTTAATTTCTGTCATATATACTGATATTCTTCCTAGTATCACAATAAACATTCTATAAACAACCCATTTTCTAGTATATATATAGATTTCTAGTCAATATTTTACTCTTCGTAAAATGGAACATAAAAAAAAAATATCAGAAAGAATGGGGAACTTTCTTTGTTGCAGCCAAAGAATGTAAGTAAGAGACAATGTAAGTAACAATTCACATGAGAGAGTTGAAGTATACAATTCACACTGTCCATTTCAAAATTGTTATATGCTTTTCTGCTTTTTTTAGATTAACATCTTCCAATATAAGTCATATTGGATGATGAAAGAATGAAATTGGTGAAATGATGCTCAAATGAGCTTAGGCTCAATAAAGCTTAGAATTACACATCTTTAAGGATGAGGGAAAACCCTGGAGGAACCTCAACCTGATAACTCACCCTGCTCAAGATTCAAACTTGGAACCTTTTGAACATGACACACACACACACACACACACACACACACACACACACACACACACACACACACACACACGCACGCACCCACGCACGCACACACACACACACACACACACACACACCTTTTATTTTCAACAAACAAAAGCATAACAAAGTACTAAGATATTCCACTCATTGCCGAAGTCTTCAAAGATAGATATTTTACTCATCCCAAACATCCTTGGAGAACATTTGCAATCTAGAGATATTGTGTTTCTTCGTTGGAACAATGCATTGAAACGTGTGTCTGAAATGCACACCTTACAATATCCATTAATTTTCTGGCAGGGGAAGGTGGATACAATTCCAATATCAAAATGGTTAATCAAGTAACAGGTAACTGGATTAAATAAGATTTAATTAATATATATTTAATATGATACATCTATGTAAACGTTTAAACCAACAAAAAAGTTAGTGGTATGAATTTTTATTCATACAGACAACTCATGACACATTTTGATGTGTTGACAGCTTTTTCATCCGGTTGCCATTGACATGTTAAAATTGAGACTGAACAATTGACATTAACTGTACAGTATTAAAATTTCACCACAACTGCAGAATAGATAACTAATTCAAATTTGTTTTATTTATATCGATAAGTTCAGAGAATTTTATTGGCGGTACGAAGTTTGCCAAGTCAGCTAGTAATATGAGGTGCGTTCAAGCTATAATACCAACTATTTTTTTTCAGTACTGGGACTAACTTCTGTTTTTTTAAAAAAAAAAAATACACATGGACCCCTTGTGAATGCGTGACAGAGATGGCAGCACTGTACAGTGCTTAGAACTGTAGTGGGAACGACGAGAGTTAGGAATGATTTTGATACCTAAAATGGCGATGTTTTCATTGCAAGAATAGTGTGTAATCATTCGTTTTCTCCATTTTCATGGTGTGACATCTATTGAAATTCATCGCCAGTTGAGTGAGGCAAGTGGTGATGGTACCATGGATGTGTCTAATGATCGTTCCTGGATGCGACAGTTCATTGAAGGCAGAACATCGCGTGACAACAAACCAAGACAGTCAGAGCCTTGCACCAGCCGGTCTGATGGCATGATCCAGCGAGTGGAGAATGTTTTGGAGTATCGCAGATTGAGCGTTGCAGACGTCGCCTCCAAAATTAGCACTTCTGTGGGATCTGTGCACACAATCCTGTATGAAGATCTAAATATGCAATGTGTCTTCCAGGTGGGTGCCATGAATGCTGATGAATGCTGCGCACGTGGAAAATTGTCAGGCGATGTTGATGCATGATGACGGCATGAATGAAACTTTCTTTCATTTGACTGTGATAATGGATGAGACATGGATGCCCTTTTTCAACCCTGAAATGAAGCACCAGTCAGCTCAAAGGAAGCACACAGACTCACTGCAACTAAAAATTTTGAGTGAGCACCAGTGCAGACAAAATGATGGTGCCTATCTTCTGGAACAGAACTGGTGTAATCTTTACTCATTCCATTCCAAAGGGCACTACGGTGACAACTGCATCCTACCAAAATGTTTTGAAAAATAAACTCCTCCCAGCATTGCATGAAAAAGGCAGAAAAGGTTGGACGTGTGCACTTTCATCAAGACAGAGCACCAGCGCACCGGGCAAACGTGACACACGAGTTTCTTCGTGAAAACAACTTTGAAGTGATTGATCATGTTTCCTACTCACCTGACCTGGTTCCTAGTGACTTTTGGCTGTTTCCCACGATGAAAGACACTCTCCGTGGTCGCAGATTCACTAGTCATGCCGCTATTGCCTCAGCAATTTTCCAGTGGTCAAAACACTAATGAAGCATTCGCAGTGGCCATGGAATCATGGCATCGACATTGTGGAAAATGTGTATGACTTAGAGGGAGATTACGTTGAGAAGTGACACTAATTTCACATTTTTCTTGCAATTACTTTGTGAGAAAAAAACAGAAGGTGTTATAGCTTGAATGCACCTCGTATTATAATACACTACAATAATATATAATACATTGTGTAATATTTATTATTATCAAAGCTTAAGTGAAGTTCCGGCACAATTTATTAACTCTCCAATCATTTTAATCCTTTCTGCTCTGTTTGTCAACATTTTAATTGCAATAATTTCCTTGTGTAATATGTCTAATTTTGCTTCCATATATCCTTCCTCAAATTCTTTAACCCATCACTTTCTAATATACATTTGAGTATTCCCTCTGGTTGCTTGCAAATAACATACCTTTCTTCATTTTCTGCATAGTGTTTTAGAAACAATGCTGTGAATCACATCAAGACAACCCTTCCCTCTAAAATTAACTACAGTTAACCATGTATTTCTCTCTCCTCCAATCTTTTTAAAATTATTTACATAATGTCTAAAATTAGCCCAAGTCTTTTTTCTCCTTATGTCTTCAGTTCTTTTGCCTAACTTCTTCCCAAAATATAGTTTCCATTTACAAGTCCAATCAATGATAACTGATTGTTCTAACACAGACAAACCATGTGTAGGTGAACTCTGAAAGGTAAAATCAGAACTGAAAAAATTAATGCCATAGCGAGGATTAGAACCATGGATCTTCGGCTCTATGCACAGGTACTCTAACCATGAGCTACCATGGCAACGTGCTGGTATGACACTGAATTCTCCAAATTGCATTTTCGCAGCAGACCACGAGGAAATGTCATTTCAATATCACATTAGGTGATACGTGGAGGAATTTAGTCACAGCGATTTCCAAATTAATTCATAAAACTATTCAATAACCTTCTTTATCAAACTGTCAACTGTGGGATTTCGAAGTTTATTAATTGGTCTTTGTATTTTTGTATAAAGATGTTTTCCCATGTTGTGAGTTTGTTATGGTTTATTATGCCTTTTAAATATGGAAATAAAAAGACCCCAGTTAATTTGATAAAAAAGTTCACTGTTCCAGTGTGGGGAACAACAATGGATGAAAGACCTTCAAGGATGAAAATGGAAGCAACAGCCCTCAAAAATTAAAATGTAAGTGATGTAGTGCGAAGAAACTGACTACAAATAGTTTTATTAATCAAAATAACATAACCCAATGGTGACTTACAGATCATGAGTACTTAAGTTCTAAGCTGGGGACTTTTTAAGGTCAATAAATGACAACTAATTGTTCTAATATATGCAAACTGTGTATAGGTACGAGGGCAGATCAAAAAGTAATGCACAACAATTAAAAAAAAGTTTAACAGTTAAAAAAATCACAACTGAACTTACATCTTTCATCTAATTTTTGACAGTCACCAATTTTCTCAACACATTTCTCCCATCGTGGTACCATCAGTATGTCCTGTTCGTAGGAGTCCGTCTGGTTAGTATATAGCCATCTGCGGACTGCTGATTTCACCTCCGCATCTGTCGCAAAGTGGTAGCTGGCCAGGAATTTCTGCATGGGGCCAAACAGATGACAGTCCGACAGTGCAAGATCCGGACTATATGGTGGATGCTGGAGCACCTTCCAGACATAAGCATTGATTGTTCATGAGCAGAAGTAGCAACATGAGGCCAAGTGTTGTCATTAAGAAGTTTGACATCGTTAGCATTAATGTTGTGGCATTTGTAACGACCACCAATAAAACACCATGCATATCCCAGAACACAATGACAAGCACTTTCCCAGCAGATTGAGTAACTGGATTTTTTCTTTACTGGGGAATCAGCATGTTTCTACTACAGCAAGGCCTGCTTTGTTTCGGGCGTGTAGTGGTCCGCCCACAATTCATCACCAGTGACAATTTCTTGCAGAAAGCCCTACTCTTCTGCAGTGTACCACATTAGATGTTCCGCTTGTGCTCATTCGCTGACCTATGTGGTTGTCTGTCAGGTTCTTAGGCATTCAGTGAGCACTAACTTTATGAAATTTCAGCATGTCATGAACGATATCATACAGAACACTGTACGAAATGTTGAACTGTTGTGATAAGGTTTGTAGTTGCACTCGCCGGTCAGTGCCATTTAAGATTGGCACTTAAATGGCTCTGACATTCTGGTAAGTACCGGTTGTTACAGGCTGCCAGGAACATGGCCAATCAGTCAAGTTCACACAGCCTGCTTGAAAGAATGTACATCACTAAACAATCCTGTAAATTTTGTTCAGTTTATGTCTTTTGGCCCATAAAAATCTAACTACATATCGCTGTTCTTTAAGTGTGGATGACAGTACCATGTATGCCATCTTTGTTGCATAGTTCATGCTTCTCCCGGTAGAGCTGATATTGAAAAAAATTAAGCCCTCTGTAGAGAAAACTTCAAACTACATCTGTGTGAAATTTCAATATTCCAGCTGCAATATCATGGCAGAGGGGGGAGGGGGGGGGGAAGTGTGATACTTTTTGATCCACCCTCGTAAATTCTGACAGGCAGAATCAGAACCAAAAAATTCAATGCCACAGCTAGGATGCACAGTGTTAATAACGTGTTTATATTCTCATTATATCAATACTGCATTAACTAATGGGTTTAATGCAGATTTTATACATAAAAAGATAGACAAATTTTATTATCAAAAGTCAGAAATAGTTAAGAATTCGAAAGTCTGTTAAAAATGTTTCTATTCTAAAGAAAATAAAATATGATTACACTTCTAAACATTTACTCATTATTCTTGGACTAATAAAAACTTACAACATTTTTTAATGAGCATTTTTTAGTTTCTCAAAATAAATACATATTGTCGCGAACCCGTTATCTACGATAGCGCGGCTTGTGCGCACAAAGAGCCGGCAGATAAAGATAGCACGCAGATAAAGGTCTGCCGAAACAAACTTAGATAAATGGAAATTTCTGGTGACATCTTTAATGATAGAGACTATTCGGTGTCTTAATTGTTCCAGAAGCGTCTGGAATTATCAGATGAGGTATTTAAGAAGGCGACGACTCGCCAAGGGCGAGAGTCATGAACAGATGTTGTAACAGGAGAGTTGTAAACAGATGTAATCAGAACGCTGTTTGTTATTGTCATCGACCTTAGTGTTGTAGATTGTGATATGTGATGTAATTCTGCTGCTACGAAGTGTGTTTGTATGCAAATAAAGAACATTTCGAATTTCGGCAAATTGGACTTTTAATTCTACGAACCCACAAAGTCACAATCGGTGTCAGCAGTGAGACATACGGCCACAGACGCGGCATTGGAAAATATTTTACAGAAAATGGAAGAAATGAAGACGGCTAACGACAACCTCGCTGCGAAGACGGAGGCGGCAAATAACAACTTGGCCGCGATGATGACCGCGAAGATGACCAAGTTAACATGAAGACAGAAGCTGCAAACAACCTGGCCATGACGATGACTGCGATGAAGGCCGAATTAACCACTGACCAGCCTATTTGGCAACCACCTAGATGCGTTCCGCTGGCAAAACAAGCGGCGGTACGGGATATGGTAGATGACATGAAATCCAGGGGAGTGATTGAAGAGTCTGACAGCCCTTGGTGTTCCCCTGTAGTTCTGGTGAAGAAGAACGGCAAGCTACGCTTCTGCGTGGACTACAGGAAACTGAATGCTGTCATCCAGAAGGACTGTTTCCCCTTACCCCGGATTGACGACACCCTGGACACGCTAGCTGGTGCACAGTGGTTCTCGACCCCGGACCTGAAATCGGGTTACTGGCAGGTGGCTCTAGACCCGAGAGACAAGGAGAAGACTGCATTCTCGACAGGCCAAGGGCTTTGGCAGTTCACAGTTATGCCCTTTGGCCTCTGCAATGTGCCAGCTACGTTCCAACGCCTAATGGAGTCAGTAATGAGAGGGCTGACTTATGGCGCCTACCTGCTATACCTGGTCGACTCATCATCGTCAGTAAGACCTTCGAAGACCATCTGGAGAATCTGAGTAAGGTGCTACAGAGACTGCAGGTGACCAATTTGAAGCTAAATGCAAAGAAGTGCCAGCTCTTCTTCAAAGAAGTCAACTACTTGGGTTACATAGTCTCACCAACCGGGGTGGCCACAGACCCCGAGAAGGCACAGGCCCTGAGAGATTGGCCTTGGCTGAAGGATAAGAGAGAATTGCGCAGTTTCCTGGGGCTATGCAGTTACTACCGCCGTTTTATCAAGGGGTTCTCCAACATCACCAAACCCCTCACTCGCCTGACTGAAGAACACCGGCCCTATGAGTGGACGGAGGACGCCGAACACGCTTACCAGAACCTGAAGAAGACACTGTGCAGTGCTCCCATTCTGGGATTCTCACAACCAGGTGGCGCCTTCATTGCATTGGGGGCATCCTATTGCAACTCCAGGACGGCGACGAGAGGGTGACAGCCTACTGCAGCAAGACGCTATCCAAGGCAGAGAAGAACTACTGTGTCACCCGGCGAGAGTTATTGGCGGTGGTAAAGACCTTGGAACACTTCCACAAGTACCTGTATGGTCAGCCATTCCACCTGAGGACTGACCATTCCACCCTAACCTGGCTACTGAGCTTTAGAAACCTGGAAGGCCAGACAGCACGTTGGGTCCAGAGGCTGCAGGAGTATGACTTCACCTCTGAACATCGTAGACGGAAGAACCACGGTAATGCAGACGCCATGTCCCAAAGATCCTGCCCAGAAGAGTGCGGCCAATGTACAAGAGTGGAAGGAACGTGTTGCCGCTGTCCGAGTATTTACGGCAGTGCCTGCGGATGGCTGGGATAGCGCAGGCCTGAGGAGGGAGCTGCTGATACTTCCCCTAAGTAAGCTCCCGGAAGTCTTGGAGGAAATGCACGCCGGTACTTCAGGAGGACACCTGGGAGCAAACCGGACAATCAAAAAACTTCGGCAGCGCTACTACTGGCTGAGGCTCCGAGCTGATGCTGAGAGATGGTGCCGTCAATGTCACGCATGTGCAGTGATTCGCGGCTCCCAGACTAGGAGCCGGGGTTGCATGCAGCAGTACAATGTCGGGGCGCCATTCGAAAATATCGCCGTCTATATAGATGGACCATTCCCAGTATCCGACCGAGGCAACAAGTACCTGATGGTAGTCGTGGACTGCTTGATCAAGTGGCCGGAGGTGTATGCCATCCTGAACCAGGAGGCAAAGACAATCACAGACTGCCTCGTGGAGCAAGTGTTCTACTGATTTGGGGTGCCGTTAGAGCTTCACAGCGACCAGGGCACCAATTTTGAATCCAACCTGATGAAGGAGGCACTAGAAAGACTTGGGGTTAACAAGACCCGCACAACACCCCTACACCCGCAGTCGGATGGCATGGTGGATACATCAAGACCTTAGAAGAGCACTTGAGGAAGGTCGTGTCCAGCCATCAGCAAGACTGGGACGTAAGGTGCCACTGTTCTTGCTGGCCTACCGCTCGTCAACACACGACACCACTGGGATGACACCAGCCAGCTTAATGTTTAGCCGAGAGTTATGCTTCCCCTGTGATCTGGCTTTCGGAAGCCCCCCCCCAGACGCAAAACAGCCAGCAACCAAGTATGTGGAGAACCTGGTGGACCATCTCCACGACATGCATGAGATGGCTCGTCAGAACATCCAGAAGGCGAGCGACCATATGAAGACCCAATACGACAGGCAAGCCAACAGCCATGGGTTCCAGCAAGGTGACCTAGTCTGGTTGTATCGCCCTACTCGGACCAAGGGACATTATCCGAAACTTCAACAACCATGGCAAGGACCGCACCGGGTAGTGAAGAGGATTAACGACGTGGTCTATCGCATCCAGAAGGTGTCCTGAGGGAAGATGTTGGTGGTACACCTGGATCGTCTGCCCGCTACGATGATGTTGTTTGGGACGACCAGCCTTAAGGAGGGAGCAGTGTCGCGAACCGTTATCTACGATAGGTGGCTTGTGTACACAAAGAGCCGATAGCACACAGATAAAGGTCTGCCGAAACAAACGAACTGAGATAAATGGAAATTTCTGGTGACATCTTGAATGATAGAGATTATTCGGTTTCTTAATTGTTCTGGAAGGGTCTGGAATTATCAGATGAGGTATTTAAGAAGGTGATGACTCGCCAAGGGCGAGAGTCCTGAACAGATATTGTAACAGGAGAGTTGTAAACATATGTAATCAGAATGCTGTTTGTTATTGTCATCGACTTTGGTGTTGTAGATTGATATGTGATGTAATTCTGCTGCTGCGAAGTCTGTTTCTATGCAAATAAAGAACATTTCGAATTTTGGCAAACTGGACTTTGAATTCTACGAACCCACAAAGTCACAATAATTAGAAAAATTTGCACAGTTTTTCTAAAAAGGATAAAATTTCTGATTATAGAAACATTGTTATTTACTTAAATGTCTGGATTGTGTTTGGGTTTACATTAGTAAAACTAAATGTCATTTGGAAACTAGAATGAAAGAACATTATAGAAATGTTAAATATAAACTTTGATAAATCTGTCACAGTAAATCATTTTTGGTCACTTAATCATGAAATATACGGTGAGTAAAAGAAGAAATTAAACTCTTAAAATAGTGTGCCAACTAGCAGAGTGAAGTGTGCAGCAACTAATGAAGGCCCATAGCAGCAATTTACACAACAAACTGCCATTTGCAGCATTTCCTTCTGACAATTAGTGCAGCCGCTGAGCAGTGCTCTCTGTGTATGTGCTGTGTCCAGGAACTGCTTGCCACTGTTAATGAAATGAAAAGTTTTTAAAGAACATTGTAACAGGTAAGAGATGTGGATTTATGCGTATAATGCTGAAATAAAGCTGCAGTCATTGCAGTGGGCGAACAAAGGGTCACCTCATCCAAACTAACACTAGCTAGCCTTTCAACAAGATATAATTACATAATAATTACAAGTGATCTTAATGTAAATACAGCTATTTCAATAATTCACATAAAAAGCTAATTGATTTATTTAATAGCTACAATACTACGGATATAATACAGAAACTAACAAGGGAAACTGCAACAACATTCCACCACTATTAATCATATAGCATCTAATGTAAAAAGTACAGATATTAATACATGCAGTATAAACACACTTATCTATGATCATTATGCATAGTATGTTGATTTTATTGGCATAAACTGTAACGTAAAACAAAGAGAAATCAAAATTTTTCTGGAAACAAATGTAAGTCGTATTACTCATCAAGCGGAAAATTTCACTGGTGAATCTTGTGCAGCAAGCACAATCAATGAAAAGTGGAATGAATTTTATAAAGTTTTCAGAAAGTACTTTGATAAATGCTGTCCAATAAAAACATAAGTTTTACAAAGAAACAAGGACAAACAAGTCAAATTTAATTTAGAAACCATTAAGTTAAAAGACGAAATCAAACATTTTTACTATGAATTACATAGGTCAACAAATGACACATGCTATATAAATGAGTATAAGCAATTGAAAAAGCAATACTTGGTAGTCCTGGAAACACTCAAAACAAATTAATACAAAGAAAAATTGAATAACTCTGGGAACATTTGCAAAACTACTTGGGGTATTGTTAATGCAGTTAGGAAAAATAAACCGGTTCCTAAAGATCTAAAGCTTAGCATAAATGGATCATTGATCAAGGACTCTATAAAATTATGTGATCACATAAATAATTTTTTTGTTGTAAATGTAGCATCCTCACTGAGCTATTTAATTACTAAATCCAATTTCTTCCCTATTAAAATATCCTTCAGTTTTTATACAACTTGTAACTGAAAATGAAATAATATAATAACTAAGTTATCTAACAAAGCTGCAAGTGGCTTGGATGAAATTAATTCACAAATTCTAAAGCAGTGTAAATATATCCTGGCTAATCCAGTTGGGCATTTAATTAATCACTCTATATCACTAGGAGAGTTTCCAAATTGTTTAAAAATATCTATTGTTAGACCTATAGATAAAAAGGGAGAAACAACTGATATCATTAACTACAGGCCAATTACATCAACTTCTGTAGTAGGCAAAATTTTTGAAAAAATAATACTTATACAATTAATAAATTTGTTAGATAAAAATATCACTATTTCAGATACCCAACATAGCTTTAGGAAACATTTGTCAACAATTTCAGCAATAGTGGAGTGTACAAAACATTTATAAAATTATTTAGAAAATAAAAAACAGCCACCTTATGTTTTGATCTCACCAAAGCGTTTGACTGCATTAATCACAATATTCTGCTCAACAAATTGGAGGTATTAGATGCACAGCAAAAAACTTAATTTGCACATATTTTAGAGGTAGAAGTCAGGCAACATTAATATACCATAAGCATGGCAATATAACAACAACAACTACATCAGAATTTCAAGATGTTAAATATGGAGTCCCCAAGGCTTGGTGTTGAGGCCCCTATTGTTTACCCTATATGTTAATAATATCCCTAAGTTACAAAACAATAGTATTATATCCAGTGGCAGCTCATGTTGTCTATACCTAGGGGGGCTGCACTGATAATTGAAATTTTAGCTTACCTTAATTATTTGAAGATGAACTGCATACGGCGATCTATCTTTGTAGCAAACTTATTAACCACTTTCTTGTTGAACTTCAGGATGTTTTCTATAATTTCTTTTTCTATGGACAACATAGCAAGCGCAGTTAATCTATCTTCTCCAATAGTGTTCCTAAGGTATGTTTTAATTCTTTTCAGTGCAGAGAAACGGCGCTCAGATTCACTTGTTGTTAGAGGCAGAGTAATAGTTATTTTCACAAGTTTTAACACTTCAGAATGAATTCTTCTCTTGAATAGATGACTGAAAGTTCTGTATGTAGTTTGTCCTTATCAAACACTGGGAACATTTTTATGCATTCACTGAATGCATTTTCTGGAAATATTGAATTAAATTGCTCAAATTGTGAATCTTGTAGCAGGGAAGACACAGAAAGATGTTTTGTAAACTTGAAGCGGAGATTCAATTGTGACAGTACAACATCACATACTTACTTGGCTACTGCTGCTCTGGTCTGTATGTTTGAAACAATTTTTCTTTTGTGTGGGTTTCTGCTGCCAAATCACATGACTGCTCCGTTTTTCTTACTTTTATAATTTCAGCAGTGAAAGTAGATATGTACACTGGAAACTTGGCAGCATCTATGTGGCGATTCTGTAGTTGATTGTACAGTACTTTTACATGAGGCATAACTAAATGGAAAAAAATTAAGCCAGAAACAAAACTCATTACTTTCAAGATACCCCAATAAAGCACTTGCCTCATTTATTGTCGCACTGTTTGAGGTCTCTGATTCTGACGAAATTTGAAAACATTCTTTCAATGCCTCCTTCTTTTCGTAAACATTTACATTGCAATTCCTTTCTTGGAAGTGTTGAAAACAGTGTTGTTATGATAAATTAAATTTAAAGGGACTGGTTCTCATTGGTGTAGTTGACGATATTTTGTCACAGGTCGGCTGAGGATAGAGGCAAAGCCTCTGAAACATGTTCCGGAAAAATTTAAAAGTAAGTGTTGTTTAGTGTCATTAATCGACTCCCTTTAAATTTAATATTTACATTCCTGGATTTGCAGTTCCACCTCATTGATCCACCACCGGGTATTCTCTTCTTAACACATGAATCTAACATTGATGATCTGTGTGGAGAGTGGGAAAAGAAGGCGGGTATAGCACAAAGATTTGAAAAAAGACATCCTAGCTTTTGTGTTTTGTTTGGCAGCTCTCTACATTATCATATTTAGTTGATGAGCTAAGCAATACACAAAGTAAGCATTGGTGTACACATCTCTAACTTTAGCTTACACTCCATTGATAGCCCCGCTCATTACCGCTGCACCATCAAAACTTTGGCCTATAAGCTTCTTCTTATTTTCTTTTAATATACTGCCAAGCTCAGAAATTACAGCTTTAGAAATTGCATCAGAATTTTGCTTATTCAGAATAAAAAATCCCCAGAATCGCTCAACAGGACTACCTAAGGCATTACAATACCTTGAAACTATTACAAGCTGAAACATATCAACAATATCTGTAGTTTTGTCGTCCATAACAGATACATAGTCTGCTGCTTCAATTTCTTCTAAGATAGAAGATATATGGCTATATATGGCTAGTGTAAAGAAATGATTAATTTCCATCAATTAACTAAAATTCTTCTAAGATGTTTTCTTTACATACTTCAAGAATGCACTGAAGTAACTCATTTTGTATTGTCTTAGAAGTTCCTTTAAAAAATGAGTCACCATTAAGATGGACCTTAAATACGGAATCAATTTCTGCTGTATATTTAATCAACCCCCTGAACATCTCTTGATTTTGTGACCCTTCATGCTCTTCATGTCCTCTTAGGGGTAGTTTGTGATAACTACAAAATTTCACACAGTTGATTGATTAAATTTATAAGAGTGTCCCTATTTTTTGGACTTGATTTTTGTGATGATCTATTGATTCCTTATAGGCTTGGCTTAAACATGTCTGTATACTTACTGACACAAGTGTAGCAAAATTAAGCATGTTATTAACATGGTTTTTGGACATTTCATGTTTATGATATTTTTCACATAGTCTCTTCAAGTCTGAAACTTCTTTTTGAACCCATGCAATGTTGACTGCATCGTCTTTAATTCCAAATAAAAGGCAAGGAAAACAGAACAGGGAATTGTTGACTTCACAGTCACATATCCACTCATATTTCGTGTAAATTGCAGGACTGAAACACCTGCTATAATGTTTTCGGCAGCTTGTTGCACTTCAAATAATGTTTAACACAGCAGTCAGTCTTCCTCACACTTTAATGTCACATATCTCTTGCAGTGTTAATGCGCCAAAACGAAGTGACTTTAAATACTTGACTGAATTACTCATTCTTACAATCACACCATTGATACCAGTATAAAAAATCACATTTGTTTATTCTTTACTGTCAGGAACAAATATATATCTGAATCACCGTGAAAATGTTAAAAAACAGTCGATTTCACAAAAATCTGCACGAAATTGCACTTACACCGCTCTTGGGACTGCAAGCAATGCAGTCCAGTGAGTTCACTAAGCTATGGGGTGTGCAGTAGGTCGAAATGTGAAGTGGGGCAAGCAGAGGTGGAAATGGAAGCAATATGCATGTTAGTGAGTTATCCTGGCAGTCCGAGAGGGAGAAGCGGCCTCACATATGAACTTGCCGCACAGTCTATGAACTTGTTGTAATGACTTACTATATATATGGATGTAATCTATTCAATTTATGCAATAAAATTAAAATTTTCTCTGGGGGGGGGGGCAGTCCCACAGCCCTCCTTTATCTGCCGCCACTGATTATATCCTATGCAGATGATACAACTGCAGTATGTTGGAGTGCAACAAAATATCAGCTGAATGCTACCATGGTGCAACTATTGATTCACTTTATAGTTAATTTAGAGAAAATATAATCTTAATTGTAATACCTATATCTAAAACTAAGTCAATCCACTTCAGTCTAGGGAACACAAGTACACACTTAATATTATCATCCAAACCTCAGCATAAAATTTAATTGGTACAGCAATCATAAATTCTTAGGAATCATCATTGACTCTGACATAGTCTGAACACATTCATTATATATGTAGAAAAATCAGTACGTCATTGTATCTATTTAGGCATTCCAGTAACCTTTAAGGGGACAAATAACAAACAATTATATACTATAGGGTCATATTTCCACATTTTTTTATGGGCTAGAAATCTGGGGATCTGCTACAAAAACCTACATAGAGACAATATTTATACCACAGAAGAAAGCAATCAGAATAATGTACCATTTATATAACAAAGAATTGTGCAGAGAGGTATTCAAAGAAAAGTGTATTTTGACAGTATTCTCATTATATGTATATAAAGTAATCACATATGTTTTACAAAAAGAAAATTTGAGAAATAACAATATGCACCATTATAATACCAGACATAATGAAGACTTCTACAGACAAAGCTTTCAATTAAGTATTCCCACAAAGAACCTAGTGTAATGGGCTTAATTTTGTACAATAAATTACCAGAACATATAAAGCAACTCAATGTGACACATATTTTTAAACATAGACTTAAAATGTATTTAATAAGTAACGTTTTATACAATTTGGATGAATTCAACTGAGAATAACTACATCTGTAAATACTTTTCTTGGTAAATATTTTAAAACTGTAAAGAGAAATATAATTTTGACAAGTGTGTAATTCAGTCTATTGACAATAAATGCTATTACTGTTATTGCTATTACAAGCACATATGAGTTGGTCAAAGATCCAGGTGATTTTGGTTGTGTAACTACAAAAATATTGTCCATCATAAATTTAAACCTCATGGTCAGATGGTAAACAAGGAAGTCTACTAGGAAATCCTTATGCGCATGTGGGATGCTGTGCACAGGAAGAGGCCTGAATTATCTGAAAACCAGAATTGGATGTTGCATTGTGAAAATGTGCCAGCACCTTTTTTTTTTTTTTTTTTTTTTTTTTTTTTTTTTTTTTTTTTGTAATTTACGTTCTCCAACGTTGTCATATCGTATGATGAATGGAATGGGTGAAATGATGCTCAAATGAGCCCAGGGTCCATAGAGCTTGGAGTTACCGGACATTCGTCTTTCAGGATAAGGGAAAAAAAAACCAAAAAACTTATCCAGGTAACTCAACCTGACCGAGATTTGAACTCGTGACCTCTTGAACATGAGCTCATATGATGATCCTTATCTGCAGATATAGTAAAATATCACATTTCTGCTGTGCCTCAACCACAATATTTTCTGGACCTAAGGCCCAGCAGAATTTTTCCTGTTTTCCAACCTGCAAAAATGTTGAAAGTGCATAACTTTCAAACAATTAAGAAGATTTAGAACAATGTGATGAGAGACTTGCCTGCCATTCCACAAAATATATTCCAAAAGTGGATGAAATGATGGGGACGGTGTATTGCCAGTAGAGAGGACTTTTGTGGGTGACTGATTAAATTGTTATACAATAAGCAATAAACTGATATAGCAAAAGTATGTTTCTTTCTGAACACACCTCATAAAACTAGTAGTTAAATTATTAAAGCAATTAAATGGATTCATAGATTTTATGGTTCATGAAAGATTTTTTTTTTACTTGTTCCATTTAACTCCAATGGTTATATCAGCAGCCGTTCTCCTTTGGAACATAGTAAAAGGTGTTAACTTGCATTCGTTGGCTTTTAATCATTAGATCATGCACACATTCACATTCTCATTCATACTTCTGGGGAAGATGGGGAATTATCTTGGTCGGAGAAAAATCCCCACCCCCACTGCCGGGAATTAAACCCGGGACCCCCAGCACAGCAGGCAGTTGCTCTACCGACTGAGCTACGGGGCCAGCCGAAAGAAATATTTATTTTGAAAAAAAGGACTGTGTAACGAGTTTTTAAATACCCCAACTGATTTTGTCAATAACTTAATTTTACTTTCAGTGACTGGCAATAAAAGAAGAAACAATTGGCCACCTAGAAGTAGTAGCAATAACAACAGTAACAAACAAATTGGCTGATGTGCAAACGATGGATTTGTGAAACTGTTCCTGATGCGATATATATTAATATCATACAGATAAGTGAAGCTTAGTAACAAATTATAACTTATTGAATGCACAAATAAATCAGAACATCACAAATAAAGAACTGTTTTAGTCATCTTGGTGCCCTTATATTAAATCTGACATGGCAATGAACTGGACTATGAAGAAAACAAACTTGTTTGCAAATGACACGGCAAGGAGAAAGTCCAATGTTATTTAAGTAATAAATGTTTTGACCTATAGAAGATATCTTTTAAAACTCAATGTAATTTCTTTGTTTTAGGTTTTATTATTTGTAAGGTTAATAAACAAACATTTATAATTGTTTTTTGATACAAACCTACATAATTATATAAGAAATGTATCCACTTACATGTGCAGTTTATTGTGCCACATTAATGATTTTTATTTAATTTAATTGTACAGTTCATTAATATGGCTTCCTTTGATGGCTAACAGATTTATGCACAGTCTTCATCTGTAAAAAAAGAAATAACATAAACTATAGCTTTATTTTGTTATTAAATGTGACTGAAAAGAGAACTCACGCTGTTGAAAGAAAATGCATGTTGGAATAGCTTTTTCCTCCCATAATAAATTGTTGTTTAAGCTACAATGTTCTTTAAATGAAAGTACTCATAAGACTTTGAAATACATTCAGAAAATGTAAAGGATTATTTTTCTGATACAAAATTTTGATGCATTTCCTTCAATCCTTATCAGTGTGAAACAATGAGCAGATTTCTTTCTAGTTTTACTCACCACTCTTATACATCCAGAATTTTAGATCCATGAGAAAACTAAAGCAGGACAGGACAAGGTAACAAAAAAGGTTTACTGAACCAGTTCTGTATAATGTTGACAATCTCCTTTTCATTTTATGGGGTCTGCTGATAAGTCCCGCGCCTCACAATAATAATAATAATAATAATAATAATAATAATAATAATAATAATAATAATAATAATAATAATAATAATAATAATAATAATAATAATAATAATAATAATAATTGTATTATTCTTTTTCTTTATTTCTCAACATAATCTCCAGAAAGGTTGCCAAGTTCGTGTTCTAATTTAATTAAACCAAATATGTAGTGCGATTTATCAAGAAATTTTTTGAGGTTCAGGCATAGGAGCTGGATCCTAGATCTGGTGAATAGGGTGGATGTTCAAGCAATTCAAACTTTAATTTGCAAGCTTTTCCCATGGCAATGAAAGAACATGGGCCGGAGCATTCTAGTGAAGAAACAAGATTTTTTCTTTGCCAAATGAGGTTTTTTCTTTTCACCTCATCACTCAAACATTGCAGTAAGCTTGCACAATAGTCACCAGCGATACTTTTACTCTTTTCCAAGTAATCAATAAAAATAATTCCCTGTGCATCCCATAAAACAGTCGCCATAACCTTATTAGCTGACAAAATTGACTTTGCTGTTTTTTGGAGTTGTTTTATCTGGCGCAATTTAAATGGAAGCCAGTGGTATACCTGAAAGCCGACTAAGGTAATTTTCTACTAATTATGGAGACAGAAGACTATATTCAGAGAGTAAACCTTATGTTAGATAGTGCAGAATATGAAAAAATTCCAAAAAATCCATTAACCCCAAGTATCACTTCTGTCAATAAAGCTTTATCAGTTACAAAAACATTAACTACATCTGAAAAATACAACTTAAAATCTTCCAACCCCACACTACCAAGGTTGTACTGTTTACCAAAAATCCATAAACAAGACAATAGCATGAGACCCATCATCAATGGCATCAATTCACCTACGTACCACATTGCAAAGTGGTTAGTAAGAAAATTAAAATCATACGACAAATTTCCAAGTTTGGGAATAAAGAACTCCTTAGAATTGATAAATCACCTACAGAAGTACAACATCCCAGAACATCACACACTAGTTTCTTTTGACGTTAAGGCACGTTTTACTAGCATTCCAGTAGAAAAAATACCTACACTCCTCAAAAAATGGCTAACTCAGACTACAATGGACCTCACAGAAATAGAACAGATCTTACAGATTTATGCACAAGGAATAATTACTTCATGTTTAACCAAAAATTCTACAATCAAAAGGATTAGCTATGGGGAGCCCACTTTCGCCTATCTTAGCAGACCTATACATGAGCTATTTCGAAACATAGTAAAGGCATTCCCACAGATTTATAAATTTTGGCAGAGATATGTTGATGATGTTTTTGCTATCATTCTGGAAAAACTTAAAGAAGATTCTCTAAAATTACTAAACCTGCAAGATAATCATATCCAGTTTACAATGGAAGTAGAAAGAGACAACACCCTACCCTTTTTGGACCTCAAGATAACTAGAAATCGTCATGGTATAGATTTTGGAATATACAGGAAGCCCACACACATAGATAATTACATAAAGAAAAATGAATACAACCCAGTTTCACATCAACTAGCTGCCTTTAGAAGTCTAATACACCGGCTATACAACATCCCACTGAGTAAGGAGGAGTTTTTGAAAGACAACAACACATAAAAGAGATAGCAGTATTGAATGGATTCAACCCAGCTATCATAAAGAACATGATGAAAAGAAAGGAAAAGCTCCAGATAATATCAAAAAAGACCACTCTCACACCGCTTAAAAACACAAACTGGTAATATAGAAAATTCACCTACCATCCATGAGCTTTTAGAAAATTTGAACGAATCTTCAAAAGACTAAACTTAAAACTAGCACCCCAAAACAAATTCAGTCTGAAGAACCTGCTAAATAAGCCACTAAAAAATTCAATCCCCAACACTTTGAAATCGGGAATTTAACAGATAAACTGTGAAACCTGTGATAAAAGCTACATAGGAAAAACTAAGAGAAACTTGTTAACCAGGCAAAAAGAACACCAGAGAAACACAAAGTTAAAACAAACAGAAAAATCTGCAGTATCACACCATTTTTGGACAGAAAACCACAACATTGGGCATAACATAAAACTGTTAAAATCTTTAAGTACACCCATAGAATTGGATATTTGGGAAAAAATATTCATAACAAAAACCGGGAAAAAGTTATAAATTTTGAAATCCCAGCATTAAATGAAGTATTAAAACTTAGAGCCTCTAACACCAGATGGCAGAGGGATCGGAGAACCATAGTAGTCAAGGAAGAAGAATGTTCATTTAATCACCAACAGCTGAGGATGAGATCGAATGATCTTGAAAACGTTTCAATTATACAACAATATAGTAAGTGAAGTTGAGTGTAAACATAGTGACTCAAAAATCACAGTCAAAAATGAAGAATTATTCACTGTTAATAATGCTTCTGCTTTTAATATTTACATACATGCATATTTGTGATTTTTTTTCTGCCTGCAGAAAGTGTCAGTTGCTGCCAGTTGGCCTACAAGTGAAGGTGTATAGTGAGCAGTTGTCAGATTTCAGTGTTTGTAAAATGACAGAAAAGTTTGAGCAGCAATATTGGATCACATTTTGCCAAAAGCATGTATATACCCAAGTGGAAACCATTTGCAAGATTCAGCAAGCTTTTGGGGACAAGCACCTCATGGATAAAAGAGTGCTACAAATGCTTCAAAGATGGCCACAAATCAGTGGACAAGGAACAATGTTCAGGTAAGTTCTCAACAAACTGAAATGAGCAAGCATAGACTGTACTGTTGCAAGATCATAGCATCAGAGAAACTGTATAAGAGGCAGGGTTAAGCACTGAATCGGTACATTCAATTTTGGCTGAAGATTTGGAGATGAGGAGAGTGTTCACGGAATTTCTACTAAAGCTGTTAACAAGAGAAGCAACGGCATTTGGACTTTGCATTAGGAGGAGCTGGACAATGCAAACAGTAACCCCAAGTTTCAAACATTGTGATCACAGACGGTGAAACATGGTTTTATTGGTGCAACCTTGAAACCTAGAGGCAACACAGTGGCAACATCCAACATACACAAGTCCAAAAAAAGCACAGATCTGCAATAAAATCAAGATCCTGTTGATCATTTTCTTTGACTCCCATGGTGATTACTCCCCATAAGGCCAAACATTCACAAAGGAGTACTACCAGGAGGCCTTTTGCTGCCTTTAGGATGCTATGTGGTACAAACAACCAGAATCTATGTGTAGGTGCATTATGGTAATACACCTGCTTATTCTGCAAATTTGAGTCAGGCTTTTATTGTCAAACACAACATTACTTCTGTTTGTTAGGTTCCCTACTCACCCAACATGGTTCCACATGACTTTTGGTTATTTCCCAAGCTGTAAATGCTACTGGAAGGAACCTGGTTTGAGTTCAATATGTGGAATGCTTGTTATCATTTCAAAAACTGTGTTACAGATGTGTTTACAACAATGGGAGGGGTGCTTAGAAAAATGTGTGCATTCTAAAGAAAAGGGGATTACTATTTGAGACCTCCAAATCAATAACAGCATTTTTGTCAACAAAAGGTTCAACTTTTTTTTTTTAACACACCTTGTATACTGAAGCAGTGCACTGATAGAGTCAACATGAAAAATTCAATGCCATGGCCAGGAAATGAACCACGGATCTCCTGGTTTCCGTTTTACGGATCCTTCCAAAAATGGATATAACCCAAGACAACACAAGCATGCTGTAATCAACGTTTAACTTACAGGCTGGTTAATGTACCTTTAAACAAGATGGAATATATCAAAGAGTACAATAATATCATTCACATTGCAGAATACCATAGATTCAGTGCTGAATTGGTCAAAAAGAAAATTGATAAATTCAAAAGACAATAAAGATGCAAACAAGTAACTACTCTTTCCCCAATCAGCAATGAAACTTCATACAGAAAATTTACATATCATCCCAAAGCTACACACCTTTTCCAAAAAGTCTTCAAAGAACACAATATTACTTTGGCCCCACAGAACAAATTTAGTGTACAACACCTTTTGAAGTCACATAATACAAAGGAGATCCCCACAGACAAAACATCAAGTGTGTACCGAATAAACTGCAAAGGCTGTGACAACTTTTACATTGAAAAAATATAAAAGGAATTTGAATATTACGCTTAAAGAGCATTTTAAGAACATCAGGAACAAAGAAATAGATAAATCAGTGGTAGCATACCATTTTTGGAAGGAGAATCATGATATAGAACGAGAAATCCACTTATTAAAAAGTGTCCAAGGTCCAGCTACATTAACCACGTGGGAAGAAATCTTCATAAAGAAATATGAAAGAAAATTGTTTAATTTCGACACTACCTTTGAAGAAAACCCAAACTTCAAGTTCATCAAGATACCAACAGAAATGCACCTGTCGCCTCCAATGAGTTCACCAAACCAACATCCATTAATCGACTACTGCTGATGATGTTAGGAAGATCCTAACAAAACGCATTCTAGGTAAATACTAGCATTAAGTGGAGCAATGAGTATTAGTTCGACTCAAAATTATATTAATAGGAAAATATGTCTGTGACAGGTGCAAAACTCTGAACATAGTAAAAATGGAAAGCAACAAGAAATAAAGGAAGAGAAAAAGAAAGCAATCTGCTGTATATCACTCCTGAGATAAAAGATCCATGCAACCCTGAGCTAGGAAGGAACCCAAAACACCTCAAAAGAAATTTGCAATTAAATCCATGCCTGTTCCTTTCCAACAACAAATACCATCTTAATACTTAAGTTCTTCCTTGCTATATTTTGCTACATTGCATTTTCACAAGGATTTTTACATGGTGCCTTCATTTTCTTCTTCTGAAGTTCGTTTTGTCAATATCACTGTTGTTGGATACTATTAATGCTATAATTTCCAGATTCCAGACTGTGACTTTGAGGGATTGGATTTAAAAGTCCAATTTGCAGAAATTCAAAATGTTCTTTATTTCCGTAGAAATACACTTTGGTCAACCCTTACAGTTGCAGAATTACGTCACATACACATTAACAATCTTCCAAGGTCGCCATCCACAAACAAAAGCGTTTACTTTCTAAACACTGCTGCAGGCACATGATTCAGTTCCGATTACACTCTCACTCTATTTACAACTGTATGGCGATCACGGCGCCTTTTTATACGACCATTCATGATTATAGACGGTTGTGGAATGTTCTCTAGCAATCAAGATGTCACTAGAACTACCTAGTTATCTATCTTTATCTGTTTCGGCAAGTCTTTCATCTCTGCGTCGCATTATCTGTCTCTTATTTCCGCACCACACTATCTGCCCTTTGCGCTTGTCAGCCGCCAGTCACAAAAATACACTGAGGTGTATGAAAGAAAAAGCATTACAAGCCATATTTTGTAATAAATGGGAAAGTATATTTGATTTCTTATACCTTCTAAAAGGGGAGGTTGTTGCGTGAGCATGCCTGATTCTTCTATCAATGGGGAGAAAATAATTTCATCTCTGTAGAGAGAAAAGATATTAGCAATGTTAGCAATGCAGAAGCATCAAAAGTTGGGTTATTAGATTCTTGCTCTTGGGAATATGCCCCCATATTCCAGCTATTCTGTGAGCAACAGTGCTCATGATCATAGCCTCATAATGGATTGGTATCGGTATCTACTAGGAAACACTCTACATTTTGGGAAATACTTCACTTATAAAAGAAATGTCTTAAAATGAATATGAAGAACAGCCTGATGAAGTATTTTTGTGCTGCAAAGTTTTACTAGAGAAAACTGCTGAACTTTACCTTCAGAGTAGCACCTTCAACTTCTTCCTTTTTTCCTGGCTTCCAAAGAGAAAGAAAACCACCTTCCCCTGCTGTGATAAGGGTTTCATTCTGTAATTCAGAATTAAAAATTAATCACACTAATTAGATACATCAACATCCATTAGAATTTGCTTAGAAAACTTATGAATTAACATGTTATATTGAAATTTAACTGTATTGGAACACCACCGTGAAGCGAATCCCACATTTAAGTTCATCACTAAATCAACAGATGGCAGCAGCAACTCCAGCTTTACCCACACCACTGGATCAAGCTTTAGTCGCCTAAGAGCCGAAGATGCAAACGATGATTTGCGAAACATGTCCTCAAAATAGGTACGTAAGTGAAGCAGATGTGTAATAAATACAACTCATCTATAAATTAATAATGTTATATTGAACTTTGAGCTCTAGGCTCAAATTTTTCATTTCTACTTAGGGGCTACATGATAAAAATTTGCTTTGATACTGTGACTTTGTGGGTTCGTGGAATTAAAAGTCTTGTTTGCAGAAATTTAAAATGCTCTTTATTGCAGTAAACTTTGTGCACCCCTTGCAGTAGAAAAGAGATGTGACATACACAACAGCAGTCTTCAAGGTCGTCTTGTTCCACTGCTACACATAAACAAATGAAAGAAATCACTATGACACACTTCAAATGTTCACTGCCACACTAACCGTCACACAACTAGCACAACTACACCACTCACAACTCATTTAACAACTGACTCCGCTCTAACACTTTGCAGGGCTTTTATGCCTCCAGTCATTGTTCTAGAATGTAGTCGATCGTTTGATAACAATCACGACGCAGCAAGAGAAAGACAGAACTATCTATCTCTTTCTCCCTCTCAGCAAGCGTTCAGTGCTCGCACCACTGTCTCTTAATTTCCTGCCCACGCATAACCAGCACTGGCTTGTCACAACTCCAACACAAAAATGAGATCAGTGACACTACTCCCTCCTCAAGGCTGGTCGTCCCAAACAACATCATCGTTGCGGGCCACACATTTCAAGTGTACCACCATCTTTCCTCGGGGCACTTCTGGATGCGGTAGACCACGTCGTTAATTCTCTTTACCACCCGGTACGGTCCTTGCCACGCCTGTTGAAGATTTGGGCAGCATCCCTTGGTCCGGTTAGGGCGGTACAAGCAGACCAGGTCACCTGGCTGGAATCCTTGGCTGTTGGCTTGCCTGTCGTACCGGGTCTTCATGTGGTCGCTCGTTATCTGGATGTTCTGATGAGCTATGTCATGCATATCGTGGAGATGGTCCACCAGGTTCTCCACATACTCGGTTGCTGGCTATTTCGCTTCCAGAGACTTCCAAAAGCCAGGTCCCAAGGGAGGTGTTGCTCTCGGCCGAACATTAAGCTTGCTGGCGTCATCCCGGTAGTGTCGTGTGTTGATGAGCGGCAGGCCAGCAAGAACAAAAACATAAAATAAAATAAAATCTGCATTACCAAAGCTTTGGCTTCTAAAAGCTATACCAAAGCATGGTATCTACCGATTTTATTCCTAACTTTATTCTTTTATGCTCTTACAAAACAGAGTTGTGGAGATACATTTTATTTCTAATTAAACTAAATAACTAATAAAGCTAATGCTGCTGACTTCCAGCAGCTTACAATATAATTCTAACCTATTCAGCAATCTTATACAAATTATACAACTAAAAATTTTAAACTAATTACAAGCATCTGCCTAAAAAATAAAGTTATTTTCATTCTTTATTAAGATTGCTGACCTAACCTAAATTGGGTTTATCATATTTCTTCCTGTTGATCAAGAGTTGTTCCATTCTACATCTGCCAGCCTCTATCCTTCCATGGGTGTCCAAAGTTGTCATCATAGGTTGATCATCATGGGGTTCTCCTGGTCCTGAAGTATGTTGTCATCTGAGTGTAGAAACGACTGCTCCTCCACTAATCCATTCAGTTACTATTCCCCATCAATCTTTCTGACATCCTCGGTTGTTGGTGATCCATTATCCCATTTATAATGTATGTTGTCCTCAGTATCCAAAGTTGTCATCATCGGCTGATCCTCCATTCGATTAATATTCTGCCTCAATCTTTCTGACATCCTCAGTGGTTGGTGATCTGCTTGCCCTATTAATAATCTATGTTGTTCTCTTTGCTTTTCTTCTAGGTATTGTTTCAGCCCTAGTCTATTGTTGCCAGCAAGAACAGTGGCACCTTGACGTCCCAGTCTCACTGATGGCTGGCCACAATCTTCAAGTGTTCTTCTAGCGTATTGATGTATCTCTCGACCATGCCATCCGACTGTGAATGTAGAGGTGTTGTGCAGGTCTTGTTCTCCACAAGTCTTTCCAGTGCCTCCCTCATCAGGTGGGACTCAAAATCGGTGCCTCGGTCACTGTGGAGCTCTAACGGCACCCCAAAACGGCTGAACAGTTGCTACACGAGGCCGCTGGTGATCATCTTTGCCACCTGGTTCGGGATGGCGTACACCTCCAGCCACTTGGTGAAGTAGTCCACGGCCACCATCAGGTACTTGTTGCCTTGATCGGATACTAAGAATGATCCAGCTATGTCGACAGCGATGCGTTCGAAAGGCACTCTGGCGTTGTACTGCAGCATGCTACCCCGGCTTCTAGTTTGAGGGCCGCGACTCGCCGCGCACACGTGACATTGACGGCACCATCTCTTAGCATCTGCTCGACGCCTCAGCCAGTAGTAGCGCTATCGGACTTTGTTGATCGTTTGGTTTGCTTCCAGGTGTAGTCCTGGAAGCGTGCATTTACTCCAAGACTTCCGTCACCTTGCTCCAGGGAAGTACCAACTGCTATCTGTGTCTTTACATTGGGTGATTCCCATAACAAGAACAGCACGCCCACTTTAGACTTCTGTGAGTGCCATTGGGCCCAGTACAACTTGTAGCGCTTCTGGGTGCGATGTCCTCCCAGGTAGGTCTTGTGCCTGCCTCCACTTCTCTCAAGAGTGGCCTTCTCTTCCGTTCTTGTGCATTGAGCGCTGTCTAATGAGCAGGGTCTTCGGGACATGGCATCTGCGTTGGCATGGCTCTTCCCTCTACAATGTTCGGAGGTGAAGTTGTACTCTTGCAGCCTCTGGACCCAATGGGCTGTCTGGCCCTCCAGGTTTCTTAAACTAAGTAGCCAAGTTAGGGCGGAGTGATCAGTCCTCAGGTGGAATGGCTGACCGTACAGGTACTTGTGGAAGTGCTCCAAGGTCTTCACTACCGCCAGCAGCTCTCGCCGGGTGACACAGTTCTTCTCTGCCTTGCTGCCTTGCATAGTGTCTTGCTGTAGTAGGCTATCACTCGCTCGTGGCCGTCCTGGACTAGGATAGGATGCCTCCAATGCAATGGTCGCTGTCCAGAGAGAAGCCCCATAGGGGAGGGGATCCGTCCCCTTCAGTTGCCGTGGTGCGGGCGCTGCAGACCCCTAGCACTCGTGGTATCTCTGACGTTACTAGAGGAACCTCGGGTCGAACATTCGAGCCCCTCCCTGATTGGGAGTTGTTCGGATTGGGTTGGACTCGAGGGGGCAGTGGTTCCCGATACCCGTGGGTGGTCGGGTACGTCTCCGGACGGAGTTGAGGGAAGCCATTAATATTCCCGCGTACTAGCCAGCATAGCTAATAGAAGGTGTGCTAGATCACCAGGCGGCCCCACCGAGGTCATATCGGTAGCCTTCCCATTTTGGAATTGGCGCGCGTAAGTGGCGTATCCACTTCCATCCCGTCTTGAGTCCATAGGACCAGATGGGGGGCTTGTTAGTCTCTAGGTCTTGCCGTATGGAAAGCCCCACGGAGGCGCCGGGCGCCCTTTTGGGACAGCTCGGTAACTCTCTGGTCGAAGGATGCCCGGGTCCTTGGTCCTACGGGTCCACGACTAATGGGAGTAGAACCTCTGACATTAACGTGTCCACAGAGAAGGCGCCGCCTGGTTGTAGGAATCCCAAATTAGGAGCAATGCAAAGTTTCTTCAGCTGCTGGAAAGCGTCTTCGGCGTCCTCCGTCCACACATAAGGCCGGTGTTCTTCTGTCCGGCGGGTGAGAGGCTTGGCGATGTTGGAGAAGCCCTTTATGAAGCGCGGTAATAACTGCATAGCCCCAGGAAACTACGCAATTCTCGCTTATCCTTTGGGCGAGGCCAATCTCTCACAGCTTGTGTTTTCTCCAGGTATGTGGCCAATCTGATTGGTGAGACTATGTGGCCCAAGTAGTTGACTTCCTTGCGGAAGAGCTGGCACTTCTTAGCTTCAGCTTCAGGTTGGTCCGCTGTAGTCTTAAGAGCACCTTGCTCAGGTTGTCAATATGGTCTTCGAATGCCTTGCCGAAGATGACGTCCAGGTATAGCAGGCAGGCAGCGTAAGTCAAACCCCTCATTACTGACTCCATGAGGCGTTGGAAGGTAGCTAGTGCGTTGCAGAGACCAAAGGGCATAAGTGTGAACTGCCAAAGCCCTTGGCCTGTCGAGAATGCGGTCTTCTCGTCTCTCAGGTCTAGAGCACCTGACAGTAATTCGACTTCAGATTTAGGGTCGAGAACCACTGTGCATCAGCAAGAGTGTCGTCAATTTGGGGTAAGGGAAAGCAGTCAATGGTGTCAGCGTTCAGCTTCCTGTAGTCCACGCAGAAGCTTAGCTCACAGTTCCTCGTCACCAGAACTACATGAGAACACCAAGGGCTGTCAGAATCTTTAATCACTCCCCTGGATCTCATGTCCACCAGCATGTCGCGTACCGCCGCTTGTTTTGCCAGCGGAACGCGCCTAGGTGGTTACCGAATAGGCCGGGCGTCTCCAGCGTCGATGTGGTGGAGCACTCGGCCCGTGCGGCCGTAGTCGCTGTTACCTTGGCTGAAGACGCGCTGGTATCGTCCCAGGAGTTGCCGAACCTTCTCTAGCTGCTCTGCCATCAGATGGTCGGCCGTCCTCTCCAGTAAGCCTTCCAGCTGAAGGCCCAGGTATTGCGTCGGCACCGGCTCCTGGGTCTCTTCGAATGGCGTTACGTTGACAACGGGCTCGCACGTCCCCAACTCCGTTCCGGCCTGGATGTCGTTACCGGTGTTTGTTGGGTTGAGAAGCCTCACCGGCATCTCCTCTCGGCACGGCAGCAATGTTCTGGCTACACAGAGTCCGTGCACAGGCGTCTTCCGGTCCAGCATCAAGTTCTTCGTCCACTGGTCTTCCAGTCGCGCCGTCACCACCACCACCTCGCTTCTCGCGGGGACAACGTCTTCTGTCAGGATAACCCTGCAGATTCCAAAGCGTTTTTCGGGTTGCCGGAGTATCACCTCTTCTCTATTGAGCCGCACGACCTTGCTTCCGACGTCGACCGTCGGCTCGGGTTTCCTGAGGGCATCCAGTTTCACTAACACCTCCGCGACGCACGGCACTCCACCCCAAGGTCAGCTGCAGCAGGGCCTCCCTCTCCACAGGCAAGGTGTCGTCCGATGCCTTAACTATCTGATATGATCGGCTCAGTTTTCTCGACGGCAAAATCCTGACTACGTCCCGGCGTGTCGGCCTTCAAACCCTTGAATCTTCTGCGGACGATGTCCTCCACCATGGCGTTGAGGGACTTGGTGTTGCTATTGTCCTTTCCGTCTACATCGTTAACGCGGTTCGCCAGGTCTTCGACGCGCTCGTCCACTTGACCCATCCGATTGCTCAGTTGCGACACGTCATCCCTCACGCGGCCAACTGCTCTTCAAATTTGGCGGCGAGGGCCTCGTTCGCAGCCTTCATTTCGGTTAATTCGGCCTTCATTTCTGTAGTCAGGCTTTCATTTCCGTGGCCAGGCTGTCGTTCGCCGCTTTCATTTTTGTGGTTAATTCGGCCTTCATTGTAGTCATCGTCGCGGCCAGACTGTTATTTGCCGCTTCCGCCTTCGCAGCGAGGGTGTCATTCGCTGTTGTCATTTGTTTCCGCTCGAAGCTGAGGTCGTTTACCGTCTTCATTTCTTCTATCTTTTCTAAGATCGTTGCCATTGCGGCTTCCACCGTCGTATCCCGCTGCTGAGACCAAATGTAGCTTTGTGGGTTCGTAGAATTAAAAGTCTGGTTTACAGAAATTCAAAATGCTCTTTATTGCAGTAAACAGTACCTTTGTGCACCCCTTGCAGCAGTATAAAGACCGCCAAACACAACAGCAGTCTTCAAGGTCGACTCGTTCCACTGCCACACGTAAACAAACGAAAGAATCACTGCCGTACACTTCAAATGTCCACTGTCGCAATAACCATCACACAATCACAACTCAATCACAATCAAACACAACTCAATTAACAACTGAGTCCACTCTAACACTTTGCAGGGTTTTTATACCTCCAATCATTGTTCTAGAATGCAGTCGATCGTTCGATAACAATCGCGACGCAGCGAAACACGGAACTATCTCTGTCTCTTTCTCTCTTTGTTTCTCTCTCTCTCGGCAAGTGTTCATCGCTAGCGCGTTCTCTCTCTTTCTTTTTTGTCTGCGCGTGACCAGCACTGGCTTGTCACAACTCCAGCACAAAAATGCGATCGGTGACAATACATTCACATGATTTTGTTCACCCATGATTTATTTTTATGTAAGCTCCAAAAAGTACTTTCTATGAAAGCTTGTTTCTCTAACTACTTCATGTTAATTACGATAAACCTTTGCTGAAATACGTTTATACCATTTCATTGTAGATAAAATGGGGATAGAAGAATGAAATTGAAAGCCAGATGTTTAAATGAGGGTCATATATGCTGACCTTGATATTACTCGTACATACTCTTTTCATGACTGTACAAGAAACAATTGATAGTGATAGCAATTTACAAAACTGACAGTATAACAAAAATTCAAACCAGCATCATACAGTCATGAAATAAGTATTGATACAGTAATGCAATTAAAATGCATCACTGATATTTCCATATTAAACTAAATGACAATACTGTGATTTTGAGTTTGAGGTTACCCCATTAAATAAAGATTATAATGGTAGCAAAGAGAGTTAGATAAACATGTTTCAAGGAAATAAATGACACACTAGTTCTGACATTATTTGACAGGGGTAGGAGTATTCATACTCCAATAGAAATATAAACATAGAAACTACCAATAAACATCTTGCAACCTGCAATGCCTTTAGTGGTAAGCTGCAACTCTTCACTGTTGGTTCTGATAGCTAATGAATGCTGTGCAACAGAAAAATGGATCAACAACTGTAGAGGAAAGACACATAGTAATTTCCCAATATCCCAAGGTAGCCCGGGTTCGATTTCAGGCAACTACAAAGTGAGATTTGTGGTGGATAACACGGCGCTGGTCGGTTTTCTCTGGGATCTCCAGTTTCCCCCTGCCATCTCATTCCAACAGTGCTCCATCTTCATCTTATGTTTCATCAGTGTCACTGCATGCAGTGCTGTATATAATAAAAGCGGGCATTAAACACTACACATTTCATTTTCATTTGCTAAAAGCAAAAGGGAAAATCTTTTTCATAAATTGCTAATATTATTGGAAGAAGCTAGGCAACAGTGCAGTCCATAATAATACATTATAGAGAAAGAAATCCTCTCCATCATAGTGAAAGAACAGGCCTACCACTGAAACTAGTGGAAAAGGAACAAAATATGTTAAGGATGATCAAAATGATTCTAAATTGACGGCCTCTCCGTTGTCTGCATTTGTTTCGGAAAAAAGTCACAAGAGCTGTTCCCTATGTTCTAAGTACCACAGGTTATGAAGCTAGGGACACCTACGAGAAAACCATATGTAGAATTAGAATTACAATATTTATTTCTCATCTTTCCTTATATATACATTCATTAATGCAAAATCATTTACACATTCCTAGCACCTAATGACAAATATCTTGTTCACATCCAATACACCCTTCCTACCTGCTTGCCCTAAGTTTCGGTTTCAATACACACAACCCTTGGTTTTCTGTGTATTGATGACCTATTTTCTTTCATCCCTAGTTCCTATTTCTCTAACCTTAATTATTAATCAATCTTAAGCATTTCTCTCTGACTTTCCCCAAATAATCACCTATACTTCTTACATTATTTTCTCCATTTGCAGACAATATTTTCCTGATTAATAGTACCTCTCCTCCCTCCTTAAAATTGTTCCACTTTTGTTGCCAACTTTTTTCTCTCTATATCTTTGTTTGCTAACAATATATTATACTGTGCCAGTCTGTATTATCATCTCCACACATTGGCATTTTCCTTTTTCCATATCATATCTAATACGTTTCAAATTTCTAACTCCTGTCCTCGCCCAAGCAAATCCTTCTCACCCTATATTATTACACACATCTATGTACTTTTCCCTCCCCCACATTATTTTTAATTCCCTATATATCCTCAAAAAGCCTTTTTCTCTTGTACTAGTACAATTAACTTGACTATCAAATCTTCTAATCTTGATTCTACTTGTTTCCCAAAGCATCTATAACAATACTCCCCATTCTTCCAAATATGTCCCAAACCTATCTGTTCCATCAATTCCCTTACATTTTGTGACCAAGATCTTTCCTATTTGCTTCTCATTTGTATAAGAAAGCACTCCTTTATAATATTGTGTTAGCAACTCTATGCAAATATTTCATTACCCTTACGACAATTTTGACTTTAGTTGAGTGTCTTCCTAATTTAAGTTGTGCTCCCCATTAGGTGATGCTACCGGCAAGCCTAGATATATTTGCAAAAGGATCTGTTAATAACATCCACCTCTGTCCATGCTTCATCTACTCCCCATATAGCATTTTTTCTACCATCACAGTATAGATCCTTTGCAGCCACTTGACATTGTCAGGCAATTTCCTTAAACATGTTCTTACAACACTCATGGCCATTTTACCTTTTGCTAATGCCAGCCTTTTCTGTTCAGTCCACCTAACATCACAACTCAGCCTTACTCCCAAGTAAGCAAATCTCTCAATGACCTCTACTGTTCTTTCATTTATTTCTCATTTCTCATCTTTTCAGAGTCTAAAATATTTTTTAAAAATCATGATCTTTTTTTATTTTATTTATTTACTTTCAGTTCAGTATAGTGTAAAATACACAAAAGAACTACGTCATATGAATTTATACAGTTTAAGAACACAGCTATACAGGTTGTGTGATATAAATAGAATACAAACTTGCTTTAATAAATCCATACACGCTAATAATAATAATAATAATAATAATAATAATAATAATAATAATAATAATAATAATAATAATAATAATAATAATAATAATAATAATAATAATAATAATAATAATATAAATAATAATAATAATAATAATATAAATAATAATAATAATAATAATAATAATAATAATAATAATAATAATAATAATAATAATAATAATAATAATAATAATCTTTATAAAAATAAAGTTCTAACTAAAATTAATAAACTCATCCACAATATAATAGGTTTTGTCAATTAGGAAATATTTCAGCATTAATTTAAAATTATTATTTTTACAATTCTTGATAGTGACTGGTAGTATGTTATAAAATTTTATGCCCATAAAACTAGGTGTCTTCTCATAAAAGTGCAGTCTATGGGTAGGAATCGCTAAGTCGTCTTTATGTCTAGTGTTGTGATTGTGTCTATCAGAGTTGATTTCAAGGTGTAGGTTAAATTTCCAAAGGTGCATTATTGTGTGGTATATGTATAAGCTAGGAAGGGTTAGAAGTTTCAATTTTATAAATACTGGACGACAAGATTCGTTATGTTTTAGATTCCCAAGGTGTCTGACGGCTTTTTTCTGCAATACAAAGACTTTGTTAAAATTTACCTTAGTTGTGTTACCCCATACTTCGATCCCATATGAGAGGTACGAGTAGATTAAAGAGTAATAGATCATTTTAGCTGTAGGTGTAGGTATATATTTTGTTAGATATTTCAGAATGAATAAATTTTTACTGATAGTATTGCCAAGTTTATCAATATGTTCAGAGAAGTTTAAAGTACTGTCTAGTGTAACACCTAATAATTTAGCATTCTTGACTATTTTTACTGGTTCATTGTCAATGTTTAAATGGACTAGTAGATCTGTTCTTTTAGCTCCAAATGTAATTAATTCACTTTTATTGGGATCCACAAACATGTTCAGATTATAAAAATAATGCAACAGTTTATCAGTGGTTTCATTTAAGGTATTCTGTAGAGTAGTAATATTTCTATGACAAACTGTTGCTGTGGAATCATCTGCATACTGGAATAATTTTGCATTATTGGGTATAAGCTGGTCAATATTGTCGCCCTGGCGGTAGAATCGCGAAGCCGATGAAAAATGATGGCCGGTGGAGATTCGGAAAACTTCGGAACCAATCGTTACCGTTAGCGACAGACAGTTGAATGTAGAGTTGAGAAAATAAACAGTTTGAGGTTAGCTAGATAATGTAATGGTGAACAGTGTATTTCGAGGAGAATAAAGTGTAGTTTTTGTGTTTCGTAACCTCGTTTTATTATTTCACGAACCCACAAAGTCACAACTGGTGTCAGGAAGCGGGACAACAACATCACCGAAGATTATGGCCATGGAATCGGTATTGGAAATGCTTTTGCAGAAGATGAACGAATTAACAGCGAAGTCGGAAGCGGCAAATAACAACTTGGCCGCGAAGATGAACGAGTTAACAACAAAAACAGAAGCGGCAAATAACAATCTGGCCGCAGAGTTGAAAGAAATAAAGACCGAATTGACCACAGAAATGAAGGCAGCGAACGACAGTCTGGCCACGGAAATGAAGGAGGCGAACGAGGTCCTCGCCGCCAAATTTGAGGAACAGTTGGCCGGCGTGAGGGATGACGTGACGGAGCTGGGCAAGCGGATGGGCCAAGTGGACGAGCGCGTCGAGGACCTGGGGAACCGCTTCAATGACCTAGAGGAAAAGGCCGACAATAACGCCAAGTCCCTGAACGCCATGGTTGAAGACGTCGAAGACCTCGCGAACCGCGTAAACAACCTGGAGGGAAAGGCCGACAGCAGCGTCAAGTCCCTGAACGCCATGGTGGAGGACGTCGTCGGCAGGAGACTGAAGGATTTGAAGGCTGACGCACCGGGACGCGACACAACATCGGCGCGCGTCAAACCTCCGAAATATGACGGCGCGTCAACATTCGAGGTCTTCCGCCGCCAGTTCGACACAGTGGCCAAGCACAACAGATGGTCACCGGAGGAGGAGGCCACACAGCTAATAGCCAGCCTCCAGGGACGGGCCGCGGAAATCCTAAACGCGGTGCAGACAACGGCGGCGCCCAAGGATATCTGGGAGGCCCTGGAGAATCGCTTCGGGAACCACCGCTTAGCCGCAGCATACCGCAGCCAGCTAAAGGCAAGGTCGCAGCAGCCGGGGGAGACGCTGCAGGAGTTCGCCATAGCGATCGAGCAGCTGGTTAGCAAGGCCTTGGTTGACCTGCCACTGGAGTTCGTATCCCGGGAAGCCGCCTACAATTTTGTCGACGGGGTATGGGACACGGAGATTCGTCAGCGCCTAATGCTCGGCGAATATAAAACCATCCACGAAGCGCTGACAGCGGCATTAAGGATGGAGGCGGCCAAGGTAGCATCTATCCCGACGTCGAGAACGAGGAGTGTCCGCTACGCCGGAGACAGAAGACCAACTGAGGGACGCCGGCGAACACCTAGTGGCCTGTGTTGTTGGGGGTGTGGACAGCCCGGACACCTGCGGAGAGACTGCCCACACCAGGAAGAGCAGCCGGAAAACGAGTAAGGGCCGTCGTGGAGAGGGGCACGTCGGCGCCATTACCACCATCCCCTCGAGTGACAATCCGCGCCGTCAGCCGGCGGATGGATGACAACCTCATCGCGGACGGCTGGGTAGGAGGAAGGCCGTGTCGCGTGCTGGTGGACACCGGGGCGGCCGTGACCATCATCAGACCTGACGTGGCGAAGGGTTTGCCAACGAGGAAACCGAGCCGACCATACCAGCTTGTGACGGCATCGGGCGACCGCATGCCTGTGCAGGAGGCCCTGCTGGAGCTGAACTTGGGACGGAGTGCCGTGCGTCTGTGGGTGTTCGTCGCGAAGGTGGCTGAGGAGGTGATTCTGGGACTGGATGCCCTCAGGAGCCACGAGGCGACGGTCGACGTCGGCAGGAAGGTCCTGAGGCTCAACGGAGAAGAGGTTATACTCCGTCAACCAGAAGAGCGCCTTGGAATTGGCAGGGTCGTCTTCAGCGAAGACGTGGTTGTCCCCGCGAGGAGCGAAGTGATAGTGACGGCGCGACCGGAAGGCCAGACAGCAGGTGGGGTCCAGAGGCAGCAGGAGTACGACTTCAACTCGGAACATCGCAGAGGGAAGAGTCACGGTAACACGGACGCTATGTCCCGAAGACCCTGTCCAGAAGAGTGCGGCCAATGCACAAGAGTGCAGGGGAAGGAGCGTGCCTCAGCAGTTCGAGTAGTCACGGCAATGCCTGCGGATGGCTGGGATAGCGCAGGCCTGAGGAGGGAGCAGCTGGCGGACGCAGACTTGGGGCCACTCTTGAGGGAAGTGAAACGGCCAGCGGACGAGTATGTGGAGAACTTGGTGGACCACCTCCACGACATGCACGAGATGGCTCGCCAGAACATCCAGAAGGCGAGCGACCGCATGAAAACCCGAGACGACAGGCAAGCCAACAGCCAAGGGTTCCAGTAAGGTGACTTGGTCTGGTTGTACCGCCCGACCCGGACCAAGGGACGCTGCCCGAAGCTTCAGCAGTCATGGCAAGGATCGTACCGTGTGGTGAAGAGGATTAACGACGTGGTCTACCGCATCCAGAAGGTGCCCTGGCCCGCTACGAAGGCGCTGTTCGGGGCGACCAGTCTTGAGGAGGGAGCAGTGTCGCCCTGGCGGTAGAATCGCGAAGCCGATGAAAAATGATGGCCGGTGGAGATTCGGAAAACTTCGGAACCAATCGTTACCGTTAGCAACAGACAGTTGAATGTAGAGTTGAGAAAATAAACAGTTTGAGGTTAGCTAGATAATGTAATGGTGAACAGTGTATTTCGAGGAGAATAAAGTGTAGTTTTTGTGTTTCGTAACCTCGTTTTATTATTTCACGAACCCACAAAGTCACAATATCGTGCATGTATAGAATAAACAGAAGAGGTCCTAAAATGGAACCTTGCGGAACTCCATGGCTTAAAGTTTGTATTCTTTTCATTTACTCCCGTTTTTTGCAGTAACTGCTTACTGCCTCGATCACTCTTCTCAACCCTCCACATGATATGGAACCAACTAGTAAGTGATCTGCAAATAATAACCCTGGGATTCCTTTATTATGAATAACTGGTGATTGGACCTTATTTTTCGAAATCTCCTCTAGAATGTCATCTATATAAAGGCTGAATAACACAGGACTCAGTTTACATTACTCCCTACCTCCACCTTACTCTATATGCAATCAGTTACTTTACATCCTGCAGTTTGATACAAAACTCATTTTCCTGATATATCTTTTGCAATATTTCAATAAACTTGCAACTTACCCCTTTACTATTTAATTTTATCCACAATGCTTCTGTATCAGTTGTATCAAACCCTTCTTCTAAATCAATAAATGCCATGAATACCCTTCTCCTTTTAATACTTATATATTTATCCACAACTGTTTTGATTATAAAAATATTATCAGTTGTTCTCCTCCCTGGTCTAAATCCTGCTTGAAATTCTGATAGCTTCTTCTCCTTCTCTACCCACTTCTGCAACCTGTTTGCTAATATGCATATAAAGATCTTCCCTAAAATAGACAGTAGGCTAATTCCCCTATAGTTTGTAGGGTTGCTTTTATCTCTCTTTCCTTTATGCAGTGGTACTATAATTGACTGCAAACAAAATGCTGTTGGAGGCGTGGCTTACTCTAGCTTTCCCCCTCTACCAACATTTTAGATTGCTTCTCCTCCATCATGTGGACTGCACTGGTCATGTTTCATTCACTGTTACATTCACTCTTTGCATTTTCTGCCGAATCATTGCATTGTTCCTCAGGGTTTAAAGAAACTATGCTTCTATCTATTTGCTAATCGATTGTGAGGTCATGTCTGAGGTTATTTTCTGTTAACTTTGAAAATCAAAACAGTATTAAAATACACTCGTTTTGTGTGGTTTGCACTCTGTCGCATGGAGGAAGGGAGGGGTGGGAGTCACGTGGGATGGCGAGAAGGGAAGAAGGCTCTCCTCGCACATGCGCACACCGACTGCAGTTTGTTTGCGGTCTACATGTACTACACTTGTCTCCACTTCTTGGGAATTTCTCGTTTACAATATTTTATTAAATAGCCTTAGTACTACACAAATAAAAATATTTGTTAATTAATGTCCACTTATCTTAAGAAGTTGATGTTAATACTTCTTTTTTCTTTTCAAAAAATTGATTTCACGAACATTTGCTTGCATCATCAGTTAACACACTTCGTCATCTTGTTTACTTTCAAGATTACTTTACTTTTTAAAGTAAAAGATTGTTTACGTTCTTGTTTGTTTCAAGTAAACCGCACAGAGAACGGGAGATCCGTTGTTCAAATCCTGGCTATGGCATTGAATTTTTCAGTCTGGCTCTACTCATAGAAACCTTAGCCTACATACCACTAGTGTGGAATAAATGATTATTTCCATCAATTTATCTAAACAAAACATAGTGCTTTAACTGCGAAGCGTGGGACTTGAGTACTTACAGCATTGTAAGTTGCCACCAAGTGCGTGTCTCATAGCATATGAGTACCCCTAGTGGTCTACCAGGAAACTAACAAGTGAGTTGGAGAATTTAATGTCATGTCAGCATGTTGGCCATAGTAGGTCAGTGGCCTAGAGCAGGCACACGGAGAGCAGGAGATCCGTGGTTCAAATCCCAGCTATAGCATTGAATTTTTCAGTCTGGCTCTACTCATTCAAACCTTAGCCTACACACGGCTAGTGTGGAATAAATGATTATTTCCATCAATTTACCTCAAAAAAACCATAGTGGTTTAACTATGAAGCCTGGGACTTAAGTACTTACAGCATTGTAAATCACCACAAAAGGTGCGTGTCTCATAGAATATGAGTACCCCTAGTGGTCTACCGGGAAACTAATGAGTCAGTTGGAAAATTGAATGTCATGTCGGCATGACGGTCAGCGGTTTAGAGCAATCACACACAGAGCAGGAGATCCATGGTTCAAATCCCAGCTATGGCATTGAATTTTTCAGTCTGGCTCTACTCATTCTAACTCTCCCCTCATTCTGCTTTTGTTCTGACTAATGGTGACGTAACTCTCCCCTCACTCTGTCCATGCTCTGACATGTTTGCCACTGGAGATGTAACTCTCCCAATGTTTCGCCAATGCTCTGAGGTCGTTGCTACTGGTGATGTATGCGCTGCTCCTTGATCTTGACAATTCTAGATTGACACGCAACTTCCATGTTGTAAGTAGGATGTAATTGCCCTCCCATAATATAATGCTGACTAAGTTCCTCTTTTAAACTATCTATACATAAATTGATTCCCTTTACAAAGGCTTTTTTACCCGCATCTCTCGCTTTTTTCATTTTCAATAAAGCTACTGATTTTAATTCTCTTCTTTCTTAAATCTTGCTCAATAAATATCTTTATTCCGTTTAACTATTTACTGTTCAACACTTCCCATTTAAATTTCGTTGTTGCTGTTTTGACTATTATAGGTCTTGGTCTCGGGCCTTTTCGCCCAATCCTAAAGCAATCAACAATTTCCCAACCCACATGATTCAGTTTTAAATTCTCCTGAAATAAATCTATGTCCTGCCAAGGTCTTCTGTCTCTTTTCACTTCCACTCTAAAATTAATCAAGTTCATTTTCCTGGTTTTCACCTCTATGTTTTCTAAACACAATAATCTTCCTTTACACTCCTTAATTTCGTCCTTTAACTCCTCTTCCAATTTTCCCAAAGTTATTTCAACCTCATGAAACTTCTCACTCATTTGCTCATCGATTCTGTTTTCCATATTTTTCATTTCCTTGGCAATATTCTTTAGCATCTGCTTATGATCTCTATTGCCAGTCCAAGGTTCAATTCCACTCCTCCAATGGACAGTAGGATACATAACACAAGGATGACCCACAGGCTTATGAACCGCAAACCTTTTTCTTTTGTAATTTAATTCTGTTGCCATCGAAGATACCTATTCTGGCTCGGTACATTTCTGTGTCAATCATTTTCACTCACGCACATGTATACTGACATGTCTAATCTCTCTTATGTCTCAACCATATGTAAGCAAGACAAACAAGAAATTGAGATAATTGATGGAAATTAATTACTTCTCACTAGCCGTATATAGGCTAAGGTTTTAGATAGAGTTAACCTGAAAAGTTCAATGCCATGGCCAGGATTTGAACCATGGATCTCCTCTGGTTTCCGTCCAGTTGCTCTTACCCATTGAGCTACCATGGCACATTGGCCAATGGGTAAGAGCAACTGGATGGAAACCAGATCTGTGGTTCAAAACCTGGCCATGACATTGAATTTTTCAGGTTGACTCTATCTGATGATGATGAGATTGAATGATCTTGAAAACGTTTCAATTATACAACAACAAGTAAGTGAAGACTGAGTGTAAACATAGTGACTCATAAATTCAAACTTAAATATGAAGAATACTTCACTGTTAATAATGCTTCTGCTTTTAATATTTTTGGCTCTATCTACCTAAAACCTTAGCCTATATATGGCTAGTGAGATGAAATAATTTCCATCAATTAACTTAAATAATAAGAGTTTAATGATGAAGCCTGGGATTCAAGTACTTACAATAGTAAGTTATCACAAATGGTGTATCTTGAATACAACAGCCCCTAGTGGTTTACCGGGAAAATATATGAGTCAATTGGAGAATTTAATGTCAGAACAGCACGTTGGCGATGGTAGCTCAATGGGTAAGAGTGAATGATTGGAAACCAGGAGATCCGTGGTTCAAATCTTGGCAATGGCATTGAATTTTTCAGCTTGATTCTATCTAATCAATAGACTAATAATAACTAACTAATAATAATTTTATAATAATATCTAATAATAATAATAATAATAATAATAATAATAATAATAATAATAATAATAATAATAATAATAAATAATAACAATAAATAATAATAATAATAATAATAATAATAATAATAATAATAATAATAATAATAATAATAATAATAATAATAATAATAATAATAATAATAATAATATAATAATAAAAATAATAATAATAATAATAATAATAATAATAATAATAATAATAATAATAATAATAATAATAATAATAATAATAATAATAATTTTTAAACTAACTACTAATAGAAAAACTAAACAGATATGGGGTACGAGGAATTGCACAAGATTGGGTTGGATCTTATCTAAAAAAGCAAATGCAAGGGTGGAAGTAAATTTTAAGAACACAAAGGGAGAAATTGAAAATATTAAGTCAGACTGGGGATATGTAACATCAGGTATACCTCAAGGTTCAAAATTGGGACCATTTTTATTTTTACTTTATATAAATGACCTTCTTGAGTTGATAAGGAAGCATGATGGTACTATAATAGGATATGCATATGATATAACCATAACAATAAATGAATCTACAGAAAGAGAAGTGGAAAGGAAATCCTAAAAATAGTAAAACAGTATTTCTTAAACTTAGACCTAATGATAAATTTAAATAAGACATGCTGGATAAAGTTCGATCTCAAGAAGTGTTCAACGAATATAAAAATTACTGTTGATGGTGAAAGTATTCCAGAAACATGCCAAACAGAATTTATGGAAGTAGTAATTGATAAACACCTGGTGGAAGCAACACATAGAACATATAATAAAAAAACTAAATAAAGGTATATACATAATGAAACAAGTTAGACGAACTATGGATAATAAAACCTTAAAACAAGTGTATTATGCATTTATCTATTCACATATAAAATATAGGATATCTTTATGGGATAATATAAATGCAAAAGAGGTGTTAAAAATTTTCAGATTACAAAAGAAAGCTATCCGAATAATTGAAAATATTTAGAGAAGATCTAGATGTAGGCAGATATTTAAGAAGCATAATATTTTGACTGTTCCATGCATATACATATATGAAAGCATTAAATATGTAATAGAAGGGAATACATGTAAAAAGATCTGTAATGTACACTCATATAATGTAAGAAATAAAGCTGACTATTTTAGGACCACACTAAGGGGAACACTAAACAACAGATCACTAGAAAGTATCGGAAAAGACATGTATAATAGATTGCCAGGTAAAATAAAGAATACTGTGACTTTGTGGGTTCGTGAAATTAAAAGTCCGATTTCACCACTCAAAAATGTTCTTCATTTCCACCGAATTACAATCGGAACACTTGCCGATTACACAGAATTACGTAATGCACGCAATCACAATTCACCAGTTTGCCTGTCACAGGTCCACTGCACGCAGTTACGTACATTCCTCCGATGCACGTACACAGTCCGTTCCCTCACTGGGTGCTCGTCACCGCTGCTCGACAAGAACTGAACTTTCCTCCAGCCCGACGCGTTGCTTATATAGGACCAACTGGCCAATCTAGAAGGTTCCGGATTAGATGTAATATCCTGTATGTTCGAGAACTCAGGGGGAGGGGAAAGAGACGGCACAGTGATGTTTTTCCAGCCACCCCTCGTTACCGCTATAAGACAAATGGGTGGGCGTGGTCCAACGCCTCCCGTCCGGCACCACCGCCGGCCGGCTCCACAGGAAGTCCCGACGTTCGGGTGACAATACTTAACTATGTAATATTAAGAATATAAAAAGGTACTTGTCAGAACAAGCTTTTTATAGTGTGGAAGAGTACAAAGCAAAAAATGGAAAATAAACAATGTACATTTTAGTTTCTAAGCAATGTATATAGTAGACTTTTAGGTATATTTTTATGTTTTCTTATAATATAAAATGACGTATCCTCTGTATGAAATATAAGGGATGAATAAATTGAATTGAATTGAATCTAAGAAATTGAGACTTGAATTTTCCTGAGAGCATATGAGGGTCAGCTAATAAGTTCCGGGCCTCATATAGATATGGAACTACTAGACCAGTTTGATGGATATTAGCATATAAGTTAACTCTAGGCGAGCTTTTATCCATAGTTACAGGTCAATAGCTTGTTTAGTTTTTGAATGACAGCATTTTAAACAAGACAAATGTAGAGGTTTCACAAAAATGGACGATTTGGAAAAATGAACAGTGATTAATTACTTCCATTTGACAAGCTTAATGCCTAAAAAAATTAAGGAGGAAATGGACAGTACATTGAAAGACTCTGCCCCTTCATATACAGTGATTAAAAGGTGGGTTGTAGAGTTAAAAATGGGACGTACGAGCACTAGCAATGAGCCTCACTCTGGATGTCCTGTGGAAGTCATAACTCCAGAGATCACAGAAAAAATTCATTTAGTGCTGGAAGACTGCAGATTAAAGTTGTTTGACATAGCAGAGGCTGTAAACTTATCAAAAGAAATGCAGGCAATATTTTAAGTAATGTTTTGGGCTTTCACAAGGTCTGTGCAAGATGGTGCCATGTTTGTTGACACCTGATCAAAAGTTGCAAAGGAGAACTGTTTCTGTTAAGAATTTAGAGCTCTACTGTAAAAAAAAACGTGAATTTTTGAAACAACTTATTAAAATGGATGAAACCTGGATGTATCACACTCCAGAAAGCAAATCACAGTCAAAACAGCATATTGCACCAGGTGATCCACTCCAAAAAGGGCAAAGTCAATTTTGTCAGATAACAAGGTTATGGCGAGTGTTTACTGGGACGCACAGGGAATTATTTTTATTGATTGCTTGGAAAAGGGTAAAAGTATCACTGGTGACTACTACACAAGCTTACAGCAATGTCTGAGTGATGAGGTGAAAAGAAAAAGACCTCATTTGGCAAAATATATATATATTGTTGCTTCATGACAATGCTCCGGCCCTGACATCGTTCAGTTATTGCAATGGGAAAAATGTGTGAATTAAAGTTTGAATTGCTTGAACATCCACCCTATTTGCCAGATCTAGCACCCAGTGACTACCACCTGTTCCCAAATCTTAACACAGTTCTTGGAGGTCGAAGATTTCACAGCAACGAGGTGGTCATTGATGCAGTAAACAGCTTTTTTGAAGAACATGATAAATTGCACTACAGAGATAGTTTAACTAAATTAGAACACCGATATGACAACTATTAGCCTTACTGGTGATCATGTTGAAACATGAAGAAAAAATCTAAATGCTTTTTTTTATAGTGAGGTCCAGGACTTATCAGCGACCCTTGTATAACCAATGATACAACTTTATGGGCCAAGGTACTGTTCCAGATTAAAGAAAACTTAATGTATTTGCCAATGGCAACAGCATTTTGATGTGGAGAAGACAAAATACTGAGCTTCAACCCAAAAATCTTCAAGGCACAGTGAAACATGGTGGTGGGGGAATTGTGGTGTGGAGATGTATGGCAACATCTAGTGTTGGAGAACTTGTCTTAGTAGAAAGTAACATGAATCAATTTCAGTATCCTAACATCCTAATGGAAAATCTGGAGTAAAAGTGCTGATAATAAAATAATGACCAAAAGTATACAGCAGAAGTTATTTGTATGTGGTGATTGTGTCATACTATACATGATCCTAAGTTTTCAGCACAGAGTGCAGACGTTAAGAGTACACTTGAAGGAATGGTCAGGAAACATGAAATACAAAGTAAGAAAGTTCTGAAAAATGTGCATGAAAAGAATGTCAAAATACTATCTCACATACTGCAAAAATATGGTCCATTTCATGCCAAAGAGGTAAACAGAAGGAACATATAAAAGAGGAATGCCTAAAAAGTATTAATATTGTTACTATATTTATTTAAACTGTCTTTTATTTTTTTTTTTTTTTTTTTTTGAGCATATACCTTTTCCACACTGTGAGCAGTCAGCTGTTACCTTTTGAGGAGAAGAAATTTAGCAAATATTTTTATATGTATAGATTCAGGCTGTTATTTTATCATGTAACATCCTTGGAAGATAAAGTTTTTCTGCATAAACAATGGAGCATGAATATTCTTTTCCATCATCGAAAAATTTTGAAATGGCTGATTCAATGAAAACAACTGTTTGAATTAAACTGTGTGATTAAAGAGTAGACAAAACTACAAACTTTATGATACCAATAATAATAACAATAATATAATAACAAATATACTCCAAAAAATGTATATTTCTTAAGCCTTACATTTACCCAAAATCCCTTCTGAATTAGAAATTCACAGGCTATTCTTACAAAATTCAACATTAAAATAAGACCTGAAACTTTCCTGGCGACGAATATGCTCACTTTCTTCTCGGGCAACAAGCCAGGTGAAAAGACGATTAGATATCGACGTTTTGGGGGTGTGGATCTCTCCCATCATCAGGATATTTATAAAATGTTATAACCACAAATGAAATACTGGATATCACACCAATATAAACAAAGACAAAACACTATCAAAATTTCCATTACTGAACAAAAGACTGTTTTCAGTAAATTAAATGCCAGGTCAGGAGATGGCGTGAGTATAGAAAATTGTTTCAAAGAAATAGAAAATTGTTTCAAAGAAACGTAACTACTTAACTTGATTATCAAGCTGTATTGATCTTTGCTTCTTAAATCGACAGATTTCCATTTTTAAGGCCGGTTTCCAAGAGGAGCTGAACTGAAACCCAGCATCACGATTAAGCATGCTCCTTTCAGAGGAAATCACCAAAGCCTCCTTAATTCTCCGCTCCCAGTAACTGTTGCATATTGCCAAGATGGTCGTCTCCTGAAAATTGGCTCTATGGTCGTTATCAAAACAATGCTCTGCCAGCCCAGACTTCTCAGGTTGCATTAAACGAATGCTCTGTTCATGTTCGATTACTCTGGTAGCGATGGTCATTCCGGTTTGTCCTATATACAGTGTACCACATTCACAGTGTACACTCCCAGAACTTGGAAGTCCAGTTTGTCTTTCATGGTCTCAACAGATGTTTAATCCTCAGAGGTGGCTTGTAGATGGTCCTGATGTATTTGGCGAGAATTCTGCTGATTCTGCTGATTCTGCTGATTCTGCCAGCCCAGACTTCTCAGGTTGCATTAAACGAATGCTCTGTTCATGTTCGATTATTCTGGTAGCGATGGTCATTCCGGTTTGTCCTATATACAGTGTACCACATTCAACACTCCCAGAACTTGGAAGTCCAGTTTGTCTTTCATGGTCTCAACAGATGTTTAATCCTCAGAGGTGGCTTGTGGATGGTCCTGATGTATTTGGCGAGAATTCTGCTGATTCTGCCGGATAGATTGCTGGTAATGGGATGCAGGCTGTAGCGGTAGGCTTATCTGACGCTTGCTGTATTACAGATTTCCCTTTCTTAGCTCTGGTGATCGAGGCTTTGTCACATTCGGAGTAGCCGTTTTGACGGAAAGTGAGTCTCAGGTGCTCTAATTCTTGTTTTAAGTGGTGGGGATCAGGGATAGACAAAGCTCTGTGAGCCAATTTATTGAGAACTCCCAGTCGCTGAGACTTATGATGGAAACTATGAATGTTCAGATACAGATCAGTGTGTGTAGGCTTGCAGTATACAGCATGCCCCAGTGTACCATTACTGTACCATTAACCAAAGACAGGTGTGGCCCTCCAGACATACTGGTGGTTAAAGTGAGTGGATGATGTAACCACCATTACAAGCAAAAAATTGGTGTCCACTTAAAAAACGGTTACATTTATGCTACTTAGAGCTAATGGCTTCAATGCCAAAGCCTAGCATTTGAAAACAACAACAACAACAACAGAAACTTCACTTATCTTAAGAAAATGATGTCAATTTTTCTTATTAATTGACATACTGTTAAATTAGACCTATTGTAAATTGTATAAATTCGCCAACTTACATTTAGCTAAATGGTTACATAAAAAATTTAGTAATCTTGATAAATTTAAGAGTTTAAGTATTAAAAGTTCTTTTGAACTAGTAAAAAAGATTAACAGTGTTGTATTATCTAAAACTGATAAACTTATTTCTTTTGATGTAACTGCCTTATTTCCTAGTATTCCTAGAGAAAAACTTTTGATTTATTTAAAAAAGTGGTTGAATTCAATAAATTTACATGAGGACTTAATAGTTGATTTTGTTAAACTTACTAATTTTTAATATAATTTTGTGATTCATTGTATCATAGTCCTTACACAATGGAATATTACTAATTTTTGGTTGGGTAAAAATGTTTTCACTTTTAATGGTGAATTTTGTCAACAAACTTCTGGCTTAGCAATGGGTAATCCTCCTTCACCTTTTCTTGCTGATCTTTTTATGAGTTTTTTCAAAATGCAAGTCACTAAAGCATTCCCTTTGAGTTTTAAAATCTGGTATAGATATGCCGATGATATTTTTGCTATTGTTCCTGATAAACAAATTAATGATTAAATTAATTAGGAGTCGATTAATGACACAAAACAACACTTACTTTTAAATTTTCCCGGAACTAGTTTCTGAGGCCTTCCCTCTATCTTCAGCTGGACATCGACTTGTTCTCATTGGTGTAGCTGGCAATATTTTGTCACAGGTCTCCTCTGGTGGCGGTTCGAGGAACTTGCTGAACAAATCTTTCTGGGGGATGTCGAAATTGAATACTTTGTTCCTATTTTTTGAAATAAAGATTTGTTCCCATGTGGACAGTTCTTCTTTTCCTGTTGTATGTTTTAGTAATTTTGGTTCTGGATTTATGTTGTGTTTTTTTTCCATTATAAAATGCGTGGCAACTGCTGATTTTTCTAATTGTTTGTATTTTATGTTCCTAAAGTGTTCCTTTGCTCTTGTTTCTAAATTTCTTTTGGTTTTTCCAATATAAATTTGACTACAGTCACAGCATTCAATTTGATATATACCAGATTTTTTGTTAGATGGAATGGCATCTTTGATGTTTGAGCAAATTAGGTTTTTTAAGGAGTAATGGTTCACTGGAGCTAGTTGAATGTTTTGTTTTTTGAAGACTTTTTTGAATTTATCAAAGGCCCATGGATGGTAAGTGAATTTTTTGAAGATCATTTTAGTTTCTGTAGCTGAGAGGGTTGTGGTTTCCTTTAGTAGTTTCTTCTTTTTTGCTAAGTTCACTTTTTTGTCTACTAGTGATTTGGGAAAGTCATTTTTCTGTGCTATTTCAATAATTTTGTTGTATTCTATTTTGTATTCTTCTGCTGTGAGAGGGATGTTGACCAGTCTGTGTACTAAACTATTAAAGATTGCCTGTTTGTGGGATCTTGGATTGTAGCCATTAGCTTTTATGTAGTTGTCTGTCTGTGTTGGTTTTCTGTAAATGCCAAAGTTTATTCTATTTTTATTTCTGATTATTTTTAGATCTAAAAATGATAAATACTCGTCTTTTTCAACTTCTACAGTGAACTTGATGCTTTTTTCTTGAATATTTAGAAGTTTTAGTGCAGCACTGGTGTGTTTTTTTGGCACTATGGCAAATATGTCATCTACATATCTTTGCCAGAGTTTGAACATCCATGGGAAACCTTTAGTGATCCTTATTTCTAGTGCACTCATGTACAGATCGGCCAGGAAGGGTGATAAGGGGTTGCCCATTGCTAAACCAGAAGTTTGATGGAAATATTTTGTTTGAAACTGGAAGAAATTCTGTTCTATGCATAATTTGGTAGGTTCGATGTAATCTGAAATTTCAAGTGATGACATTCCAAGTGATTTGAGCCATTTTTCTATCAATGTTGGGAGTTGTTTAACTGGTATGCTGGGAAACAGTGATTTAACGTCAAATGAGACTAGTGTGTCCTCTTCATTTAGTTCAGTATCCTTAATGTGTTCTATAAGTTCATAGGTGTTTTTGATGCTTAGGCTATCGAATTTTGGAAATGAGTTGAATTTGTTTATTAGCCACTTTGCAAGTTTGTATGTTGGTGAATTTATACTGCTAACTATAGGTCTCATTGTTATGGATGGTTTGTGTATTTTGGGTAAGCTATTAAGTCTAGGTAAGGTTGGGTTATCTGGTTTAACTGCATATTTGTTTGATATTATACTTGATTTTGCTATTGTTTTTTCAAATGATTTTATGCAAGCTGTTAATGGATTTTTGTTAATGGTTTCATATTCACTGTTAGTTAGCATTTCTTCCATTTTTTCAAGGTAATCAGATTTATCCATTATGACTATTTTGTTACCTTTGTCTGCCTTGGTGTATATAACGTTTTTTTGTTTCAACGAATGGATAATATTAATGATGCTTTAAAATTACTAAATCTACAAGATAAAGTTATAAAATTCACATTAGAAACTGAAATTAATGGATTTCTTCTTTTTCTGGATTTGAAGATAATAAGAAATAATAATAAATTAGATTTAGGTATTTATAGGAAGTCTACTCATATCTATAATTACTTAAAAAATAAAAGTTTTAACCCTTTTTCACATAAATTTTCTGTTTTTAATTGTTTGATTTATAGATTAATAAATATACCCCTGGATAAAGAGGAATTTAATAAATAATATAAACATA